>JAFBJW010000117.1:3644471-3784471 GCA_016785235.1 Pseudorhombus dupliciocellatus
AGTGAGAGAGCGAGAGAGAGAGAGAGAGAGAGAGAGTGAGAGTGAGAGAGCGAGAAAGAGAGAGAGAGAGAGAGGGGGGGGATGTGGAAAGTTGTTGACAGCCAATCAACTTCTCACTTTCAGAAAGAGAGGAGGAGAGAGAGAGTGTGAATCGTAGAAACACTGGTGGCAAACAGCTTCAGATCTGCAGCCAAACACAAACTGTTTGGTATCATTAGCAAGTTGTTGTTTTTTTGGAGGGATTTGATATTAATATAATTTGTCATCTCAACTTATGAACATATGAATCAGTGTTTACTCCGTCTGCAGCCTCCTCGTGTTGGATGAGCGCAGCTGAAACACTGAGGATGTGACTGAGTCCCGTGCTGCCGGAGAAGAGACGCACAGATCAATAGTTCTGCTCCAGCAGCACCACCTGTCACTTTAAATCACTTCACACATACAGATCAGCTGATTGCACTGAGACTGAGCCAAACTGCACGCACTCGTCACACCGGCGGCCCACACCTCCACTTTACATCCTGACACCTGATGCACAAACAACCCACAGGGTTCAACTCCTCCGGCTGTTTGTTCTGAACCGAAAGTGAAGTTTGAGTTTGTCTTTGATTTCAGCAACGAGAGACACAACTTGTTCAAAACAAACACTCGGGGGTGACCCTCACCCGTCATGTTATCGTCTCTTTCATAGTCGACACAAACAACGGGTGTGTGCTCACACACACACGTTTACAGTGATGTTGGTTTTCATTTATTGTTTGAAACCAGCGGCTGGGGGATGACATCACTCACAGTAATTGACAGGTGTGATGAGCGAAACAGATCAATGGTCAGGACAAATATTAACGACTGGACTAAACTCAAGGTGATGCCCCCCCCTCCCCCGTCATCAGCTTGAGTTTAGTCCAATTACCTTTATTTGCGTGTGTGTAGAGAGTTGTATCATGATGGTAAATATGAATATTTGAATACTTGCAGTATTTGGTTGTGTTGTGTTGTGTTGTGTTGAATGTTTGTGTGTTTGTGTTGTTAATGAAGTCCATGTTGGGAGGATGTGTGTGTGTGTGTGTGTGTGTGTGTGTGTGTGTGCGTGGGTGGGTGGAGTTTTCCCACACACATACACACATGCTCTGAGTAACAATCTGTAGTGACAACAGCTACCTTCATTATCAACCCCCCCCCCACACACACCTTCTTCTCTGCAGCCCGATGAACAGCTGAGGTGTCATCGACAGGAGGAGCAGGGGGCGGAATAGGAGGAGGTGATGGTGGCGGTAGTGGTGGGAGAGAAGGGGTTAACTGTGGGTGAATGGGCAATGTTCAGTTCCCACCATCATCCACAGATCAGTGTGTGTGTGCGTGTTTGTGTGTGTGTGTGTAGGTGTGTGCTCGTGTGGTTCTGTTGCAGGCTCATGGGCACGTCATCAGCTGCGTCTACGGCTAATAGGTGTAACCATAGCAACAGGGATGAGTCGTAAGACTAATATTTTAGTGGGCATGGCCACACAGGTGGGACACCGTCAAACCTCCTGCCCATTTTGACCTCTGTGCACAAAGGACAAAGCATCAGTGACTCAAATCCAGACTAAGAAACATGCCAACATGGGGGGGGGGGGGGGACCAAGGATCATTTGAGATGTTTTGACCTTCCGAAAGCTCTTCAGGTGTTACAGCTCCTCACTTCCTCCTGCTGAGTGTGTGTGTGTGTGTGTGTGTGTGTACTTCACAGGCTGTGTGTTTGGAGTTAGCGGTGAGTGACAGATCGGCCCCGAGGCACTGCAGGTGTTTGAGAGGGGACAGAGAACGAGGGAGTTAAAGGAAGAGAAATGACAGATAAGAGAAGAAGAAAAAACAGAAGACTGAAGTGAGTGAGTTTATTTAAGAAGCAGATGAAGCTGTGTCAGGTGATCTCTGAATATTTCACTGGTCAAAGGAGAAGGGTTTGAACTGCAGCCGGAGCAGGACTGAGGTCAGCTCACTGTTTTTACAATTAACACAGAGGGGCGCCACAACTTGAAAGTCAGAGCCGGGAGTTATTTTGGTGGAGCGACAGCGTGGGGGAAGTGTTGCTGACAGGACCAATCAAAATGAATCCGACTCTGCTTAAATTTTCTCGGTGTCCAGAACACGGATGAGAAATGAGCTGCAGGAACTCGACCCGTCTCCAGCAGGCGTTGTTTCGATGGTCAAACTCATGACCCCCTGGTTACATCATCACAAGACGCCATCATCCACTGCTAATTACTGCACAAACAGACGGTCGACGCCCCCACACCTATCAGACACCAGCAGCTCGCTGGCAGCAGCTCGAAGCAGGACGGATCATTTCGTCTCCAGACGATTCTCAGGCTCTGACTTCAAACTGTTCAAACTCAAAGCTGCTCCAGGATCTGATATTCATCCTCTGATGCAAAAATAATAACTTCGTCCTGGACTTCTGTTCAGGTCTGAAAACATCTACAGGACAACCTCCAAGAGCCCGGACACAAAAAGACTTGATTGCAGCAGCTGAACTCGTTGCTTCCTCTCTCCGCCCACTGCCTCTGTCCTGCACACAGTTTGTAGTTGTCGTGACCCCCCCAATCATGTGACACCAATGAAGCATTAACATTAACATCTAACGTAACATCTAACGCCTGCTGCACAAGTACTGAAGTGAGCAGTGTGTTATACACACTCTCAGTCTCCTCCCGCCTCGGCTGTCCTGCATCATCTAATCCAACACACAGATCAGAGCGGGCAGACCTCAGGGATTTGAACCAACAACCCTGCTCCGGTGACCTGCTCCCTGCCCCTCTTCATCTCCGTCAAACATGGGAACATTTGAGGGGAAAGCATATGCACGTGCATCTGCTTCCTGTGACACCGACCGAACCGTCGACGCTCGGTGACGGCGTCTCAAGTCGCTGAGGTCTGATTTTAAACGGACCGACCATCTGTCCATCTCCTCTCAGGGTTTTTCTTGGCGGTCGGTGGTGGGGTGGGGCGGGGGGGAGCAGAGGAGTCGGCCTCTCCTCAACACGACGAGACAAAAGACTCTCCAAAGAGAAAGAAGACAACTCGTCCAACCAGTGCCGCTGAGACCAGGCCCATATCACCAGAGAGCGTCATGGTTCAGCTCCGACAAACAGCAGGGAAATAAAACAAATTCACAATCAAAACTGTAACACGAGGATGTGACATTCTACTGTCCTCTCAATGTTCTCTTGTTCTCACAAAGTGATTCACAAACACTGATTCACAGTCAGAGCATCTAAAACCAGACAAAAATCAAAGGTTGTAATCCCCCCCCCCCCCAAAAAAAAAGAAAAGGAGGGGGTTTGGGGAGAGTTTTGTTTCAAGAGTTCTGCGGAAATGGGAGGACAGGTTCCTCAAAGACACCCCCCTCCCCCTCCCCTCTGAACAGGAGAAACCATAATGAACCTGAAAGGGGTGGGCGGTGCTCTGGAGGTCGGGCCAACGCCACACAGACGTGACGGGAAATTCTCATTGGAGCTTGGCTTGAGCACGAGGAGGTGGCAGTTGGTGGATCTTGGAATGACTCCATGCTAGTTCGAGACCAACATGGAAATGTTATTTCCACCGTGTGTTGACGGACATTTTAAAAAGTGTCTCCACCTTGGCACCGCAGCTCTTCGTTGATAACCTGCGTGAGCGCAGCCTGGAGGAATGTCCGCTCACCTTTGCAGAGGAAGTGATCAACAGAAGCCCTTTCCGCTAATTGAGGAGAAAATAATATGGTGCGCGCCCCCGGCCGCGGCCCGACAAATGAGAGGGTGTTTAGAGAATAAGAGGTGGACGGGACCCGACAGTGGGGACCCCATTGTGTAGCTGCAACACGAAGGGGATCAGCAACTGGGAGGGAGGGGCGGGGTTTCTGGACAAATCCAAAAAGGAACAAAGTGGGATTATCAGGTTCCCAGCGGCATGGGGCGATTCCTCCCATAACGTCATTAGATGGCATTAAAGCTTTTCGCTTTTCTCCTCCCCCGTACGAGTGAAAACCTGGAGCGGTGCTGCAGGAGATTAGTCGACTACAACGTCTAATTGACAAACCAAGGCTGCGGATTGTCAATGAAGTGATGTTATCCCCGCTGTCGCTTTGAACGACAGAACAAGAGAGGCTCCGAGGGGATTAGTAACGCTGATAGCTACGAGCAAAAAGAGACGAGAGTTTAACTTCCTCCTCAGGAGTTTCTTTCATGTCAGATGAAGAAATTAAAACAATAATCCTCCAAACACACTTTTACTATCAGGACAGTTTCGACACCATCGCTGTGGCGACGGACCCTTTCACAGAAATACAATAAAGACAAGTGTCACAATGATTATTTCTTCTTTCCCTTTGTCTTTGACATTAACACAGGTTTTCAGAATTAATTTTCAAATTTGCATTAAATAGGATTTCAGGGAGATTTTATTGCTTATTTTTAAAAAACTGACAGATTTAAATACGTTTGAAAATGTTTTTCAGACTGAAATGTTTAAATTAATCACACAATAAAAGATGTATGAACAAAAACTTTCAGAATAAAAGTGAGAGAGCTTGCTCGTATAGGTATAGGTCATACACCCCTCCTCCACGTTAGCAGACGGGACATGGACTAAACTAAAATAATCTACTTCTTATCACACTTTGTTCCACTTTCTGAGAAGTGTGTTTACTTTGTTGCTGAGCCACAATCAGTCCATAAACATGAGGAGAGTTAGTAAATTATTATTTAAAGGGCAGTAAATAAAGTTAAAGTTTAACATGTAAACAAATTTAGCGATTACATTAATTAACTGCCACTGAAATTTCAGGAGCAATCAGCCACCAGGACGTAACCGAGACCCCGACACAGCATCCCGAGAGCGGCCGCCTAATTCATTCCTGCAACCACTCCAGTGCTCAGCCCTGCGAAGAAAGCCACCATACTTAATGTCCCACTTCAGCCCCCATAGTCACAGGCTGTAATTAAAGGGTGATTAAGAGGCTGGAGCTTGATGAATGGGAGCCTAAATAGTCTAAATACCCCATGCTGCTCTGCTGTTGGACACAGCATGGAGGACTTAATTGATTCAGGCTAATCAGCGGTCAGAATTAAAACAGTCACAGTTGTCAGGGAGAGGAGAGAGAGGAGGAGGGAGGTGGTGGCGGAGGAGAAGGTTGAAGGGGAGAAAGAGGAGAAGGAGGAAGGAGCAGCTCGGCAGAAGGCGTCTCGTATTATTCTGCATAAATTAAGGAAACTCGCACACACACACACACACACACTTAACAAACACACTGGCGAATATTAAAGGACCAGTTTGTCGGACAATTAGGTGATATGGAGACTCAT
Source organism: Pseudorhombus dupliciocellatus (assembly GCA_016785235.1). Lineage (NCBI taxonomy): Eukaryota > Metazoa > Chordata > Actinopteri > Pleuronectiformes > Paralichthyidae > Pseudorhombus > Pseudorhombus dupliciocellatus. Next base: position 3,649,793 of record JAFBJW010000117.1, read on the forward strand.
TAGCGCCGAACGTGACGGCCAACTCAGCGTCTGACTGTGGCATCAGACGAATCCATAGACACAGAGATCCAACGCTGCCGATTACTGTCACTGCTCAGTGACGCTTCCTCAGAGGAGCAGATGTGACCCATGAACAGGTGGAAGAAGATCTGGGACCTGGTCTGACGCTTAGTCAACAGTCCGCTATTAAAACATCAATCCTGTTCTGGTCATAGTAAGGTTGATCATTTATAATTGTCTTATGACTGAAAACGTTTTCATGCTCTAATGATCCAGCGCTGCAGCTCCTCTCTTCAGTCTCTGTCTCTAACATTTTAGCTCCCGTTGCTTTAAGGCCCACCCCGCCTGATGTAGACCTGATTTGATTGGTCAGCCACTCCTCTCTGTTGTGACAGCTCACACAGGAAATGTCAGCCTTCGCTCACGTGACCTTTGACACATTCAATCTCCCAGTGTTGGTATTATTTTTTGGGCTGACCGTCCTGTTTCCTCTGATCCTGTCAAAGGGTTCCAAGTCAAATACACTTCATCTGATCGACAACAACGATTAAAGGACCAGTTTTTTTCTCCTTGTAATTTAGACTTTGGACTATTTACCTTTACAGAACTTCAACTTTCACAAACAAACCTTTATAAAACACATGTTAAAATGGTTGTTTACCTTCAACTTTAATGACACAAACCAAAACACACCATCCAACATGTCTGTTTACTTTGACAGTTTATGGACTGACAAACCTGTTTATCACTGTGTTAACTTCTCTGTGTTAGAACCTTTGGATTTGCGTTGTTCACAGCATATATGCGTGTCGCGGAGTAATTAAAATATCTTCACATAAACTCTTTAAATTGCTCTATTAAACTCACAGGTTCAGTCCCAGCAGAACCGACACGTCACCCTTCACGCCTGACCTTTGACCCGCCAGCATATGTCACGATACACAGTCACCCTGCCAAGTGTTAGAGAGGAGGTGTGTGTGAAGTTGTCGTTCTGCAAATAACTTCAAGAGACGACAACATCATTGCTGCGAAAATAAGACGCTGAGCCTAAGACAATGAGGCCTGTGTATGAGCGAGTTTGGCACGACTGCGGCGGCGAAATATGTCACTGCAACATGTTCGACCGCAGAGTGGAAGTGAAGTGACGCCTCCAGTTCTCACCGAGGGACTAAACTGCAAATGAATCACCAGCGTAACACAGTAGAAAAAAACTGCTACACACACACACACACACACACACACACACACTCAACCAATATTAAACAATTCTGTGGTCAGTGTCAGCTGTCAATCATGACATCTGTTCTTCTATAGTCAATAACTGATGAGAGACACTTGAACAAAGACCAGTGAGATGAGCACGAGCTGAACTGGTTTTGATCTGTACTGCAGCCAGCCAGCAGGGGGCGACCCAGACGTTTTGGCTTCACTTGTCATGGTGTCCATTTTTTTTTTCAGTATGTGATTGCACACAACACAGACGTGACGATTTGAAGTTGCAGAGGAACACGGGCACACGTCTGAATGGTCTCAAGAAACCTGATCACCTAATCGTCCTTCCACACAGGAAACGCAGAACAACGTTCTACAGGAACCTTTAAGTCTCAGACGGAAAGATATTCTGGTTGAGGAGGTCATTCCGATTTCTTTTCTTACATTGTGAAGCTGCTGGAGTCGAGGATCATGTGTGTGTGTGTGTGTGTGTGTGTGAGCACAGCTGCAATGGCATCGCTGTGGGTTGGGTAATGATGGAAGCCAAGCTGCAGGTGCAGATGGTCCAGACACAAGACAAACTGTGGGTCAGGGGCCTGGGAGGTCCTGGGACACTGAGGGGGGTTCACACAACGTACTCAATGAAAGGTTTTTACAGAAAGATATTAAATTCTGGCATCACAGGAGCCCTGAGGTGAACACTTACATCTGTCACGACATCAGTGGCCTCTTTAAAAGTTAATGATGGTGACACGCACAAATTAGTGAGTCCCCGTGGGTGTGTATTATTGTGTTTAGAGACTGCAGGGAGCTAGTTAACCGTTCAGCTCAGGGGAACGAGCTGCAGTCGTGTTAGTGGAACTAAAACTTGCTCTGAAGATGAACAAACACAGGCGAGCTCGGACCGACCCCAGTGTCTCCAGAAGAGATTCACAGCGACAGTTGCACCTCACGTTTGATCCTCCAGGTGAATTTTTTAAAATCCAACAGAACAATAAATTCTGCAGAGGCGTGCGTAACGCCTCGCGCAGACAGTTACACCTGAGGAGAAACAACAAAGCTGAAATAAAACAAGTCCGTTACAGCTCAAACAGGATGAAAAAAGAGGAGAGAAACCCAAGTGGTTTTAAAGAGCCTGAAGCCGAACACTCACAAGCGTGTTTTGTACTTCTATCTCAGTGAGGACACTCATGGCACAATACTCGCCCATGTCCCTAGCCCCTTACCTTAACCATCCAAATAAATGCCTAACTAAAACTAACTAAGTCCTCACCCTCTAACATCTCTTTGAAGAAGTGAGGGCTGATCAAAATGTCCTCACTCTGTAGGTCGATGCTTAAATTTGTTCTCACTAAGATGGAAGTACACAAAGACACAAGCACACGCAAATGTCACATCAGCAGAAGGTCTGTGCCACACTTGAAGTGTGCGTGTGACTGTGTGTGTGTTAATTGTGACCCGTGGGCTCTGTGTGAAGGCTTGGTATAATTATCTGTGTAATTGTCGTGTATTTTGTAAAGTGCCAGATCGTTTAATTCAGGATTAGCTTTTCTCACCTCCAACGGCCGAGGGCTGTGCACCCCCTCGGCATATACACACACACGCACGCACACACACCCAGTCTGTCCCAAGTGAGACTTAAAAGTGATGCTGCTCTACCCTCTCACTCTTGTCTTACTCTCAATCACACACCCTGCACTTTCTCTCCTGCTCTGTCGATCTTTTTGTTCTCTCTGACATGTGTTGAGTTAAGGAGGGTATCAAGTCACTCGCCCATCTGTGACACACACACACACGCACGCACGCACACACACACACACTCGTCTACTCCACACTTGTCCTGTGTTGTTTATAGTCCAATGATATGTTCAGTAATACACTTTAATAACCAGGGGACCTGAACATTTCTTCTTCTCCATGATAATAAAATAATTCTTAGACTTAAGTAAACGGTGAAGCCCACATTCTGTTCTGATTGGTTCTCTTGAGTCACATGATTTGACTAGCAGTAGTGAGGCAAAGCGTCGCTCAGAGAAAAGAAATCCCTGCCTTGACTCTCCCCCATCACTGCTACTCCTTCAGAGGAGGTTCTGTTACTAAGCAACCAACTGCAGAGATGATCTACTTCCTGTTTACACCACATGACCAGTGGACGTGAAGGGTGACGTGTGTTCAAGTGTGTTTGTGTTGGTTGTAGTTTTAAATGTGGAGCTCAGGTTTACACACTCTGCTTTTCTCATCTTTAAATAATTCAAACGGCTGAGGGGACTCGTCTGCTTTTAACTGTGCAGCTCAAATTCCTCTGTCCTCCACTGATGGACACCTTTTGCTCGCGCACGCGCACACACATGCACACAGTTGAGCCCGGTCCAGGACAAACGAGGTGTGTTTAAATACCACAACAGATACATGATTGCATTTGGCATGTAGCTTCCTCTGCTAGGATTGCGCACACACACACACACACACACACACACACACACACAGGACTGAGGGGGAAAGTTAAAAAGCAGACAGTCGGCTGCCATGTGTTCTAAAGTAAACTATTTCCACAGTTGATTGTCCCCACGCCGTCTCTGAGGTCTCCTCTCATGGACTCACCAACATTTCTGAAGACTTTCTGAAAATGTCCAGGGACCCTGGAGAGAAACAGAACCTGTGGCTCAGGTGTGAAAGCAGCACACGTCTGTCCCGGTCCTTCATGTCTCTTTGGACGTCTTGTTCCTTCATGTGATTTTTCTGCAGGAACTGTAACTTTGAGACGAAAGTTATTCACCCTCAGGCCGATGAGCTGTTGTTCCGTCATCCGTGCACGTATTGACTGTATTTAATGATCCATCCATCATGGCAGGTTTACAGTTTGGGTGTGTTGAGCGGTTTTGTAATCTGTGAGCAGTTTACAACTTTTATCTGTGACTCTATCACGGGCTCACATGTCTCCCTGAGTCCTCAACACGGTGTCCTGTCTCCACAGTCTTCACAGTCATTACTCACACCATCACTGCCACTCAGGTATGTTGATGGATGGCATCAGTGACTATTTGTGTCAGATGAGTTTTAATGGATGTTTTAAACTGTAATTTACGGCCACTTGTCACGACCAGTTTACACGTCCAAATGCCAGAGCTCCCTCCCTCCCTCCCTCTGAAAAGAAAATACCTCCTGCTGCAATCGTCGACTCGTCTCGATGCTCAAATACCTGTTATTATCCGAGGCAGGTATGAAGACCTACAGCCCAGTTTCCCTCCGCTCACACGTGTTAGGTAATTTCCAGACCTTCAAAAAAGACACAAGGAAAAAACCCAACCATGCCCCATTGCAGCTCCGTCTGCAGATTTACTGCCAGGATTCTTCTGTCTGCGTTAATATATCATTATTTTAACATTTCCCTCCTGAAGGGGTCTGAGTTACTCTCTGAAGAATGCAGGTTCCACCACGAGGGTCTGCACCTGAGACCCCACACGGGCACCATCAGGAGAAACACTCCAGGGTTCAGAAGAATTATTTCCATAGTTTATGATGATTTACTGACAAACAAAAATTACCCATGAGCACGTTTTAAAGTTTTCCTGCTCTGAGTGTTTTAACTGATCACAGGTCAGGTCCTGACGCAGTTTAGAAGGTAACCATGTCATATAGCACAGGAAGTTATCCAGGCTGAACCTTATTTCTATATCACAAGTTTTGAACTGTGCTCACTGTCCCATGAAGATTTAAAGAACTTTTTTTTTTTTCAATGGTTTCAGAGTGTGGAGGGGGGAGGTGAGTCTGGAGAGTGGGAGGTGGGAAAGGGGAGGTAGGTCTGCTCTTATCTGATCCAGACCACTTTAGGAAGACACCTGTGGTAACCGGGACGATATATTACACCTAAGTAGCTGTAAACCCCCCCAGGTCCAGAGCTGGAGGTGGGCAGATCTGTCACACAGCTGCAGGGAGGAAGTGAAGACGACAGGAGGTAACGCCTTTAATTTATGGAGCGGGGAAACGAGGAGTTCCAACACTGAGAAGCAGAGAGAGAGAGAGAGAGAGACAGAGAGAGAGACAGAGAGAGAGAGAGAGAGGGAGGGTGATCCGGTTGAAAATGATGCATGAAAGGGAGAAACAAAAGACAAGGGGAAGTGAAAACAACCGCTCACATCTGCTTAATTGAATTAAGTTTTCACCAGAGCTGATGATTCATCGGGAAACTCACTCTACTCCATTAGTTTGAGTTAGTGTGGAAATGTTTGTTACCAGAGCCGAGGACAGAGCATTCAAATAGGTCAACGTCAAATTGATGTCAGCCTTCAATAAAAGACGAGTAGATGGGGAAGAAAAGGAAAAAGAGGAGACGTGTCAGTGCAGAACTGGTTCTCTAAAGGATTCAGCTTCTGATCTGACACCGTCCAGGTGGATTGAATTTGGTGTAGTCCACACTCCACACCAGCTGGAGGCAGTAATCTGCTCATTTGTTGTTTGACAACTGACGAGGTTACATGATGATGTGAAACCACCACTTCCTTTTTCTAAATTCACTGTTGGAAAGAGTTCAGACGTCCTCTCCAGCTGCTGCTGTTCCCCCTCGTGGTTTCTCAGGGTTTCTCCTGGACGTGCCTCTGGATGTCAGCAGCTCCATGGGCAGGCTGAGGAAATCATCTTCATGAGGTTGAAATGAAACGTTGTTGTTCATCATCGGGCTCGTTCTGCACTGATGTGGATCGTCTTGGTTTGGTCTCAGTCCCTGCTCTTAGTAAGAACCCGCTGTTCACGCAGTGTTTGTGTCCAACGTGAGCTCTAATCTGATCTTGTCCATCAGGAGTTTAGAGTGAGAGCTGATCTGAGGACGGACCTGACGGCGTTGGCGGCGTTTCCATTTGATCTGCTGGTGGACCTGTCAGGCGAGCTCAGGGGATGTTTATTCCACAGTGAGAGTGTTGACAGGTGTCGTGAGGAGGGGGCTGCCCAGGTGTGTGCGTGTGTGTGTGTGTGTGTGTGTGTGTGTGTGTGTGTGACTGACACTCCCTTTGTCTCCAGGTGTGTGTGTGTGTGTTGCTGAGGGACACTCGTGCATTCTCCTCATTTCTGTGTGTATTTGTGGGAGCGAGGAGCGTGTCATCCTGCTGTTGTGTGTGCGTTCTCAGTCAGGTGTGTGTGTTTATGGGTGTCGGGGTGGGGGGCAGGGGGTGAGTCCACCTCTGTGCCCCTGGGCTCTTCCTGTAGCAGCGTATGTTTCTGCCCCTCGGGCTCGGGGACTTTACAGACTCTAACTGAGGTCGTCTCAGCTCCCCAGTGAAGACAATTAGCTGCTAAACGCTTCCCCGCTCGCCGTGTTTGTTTCCCCGCCTGACGGCCGCCGTGTTGTTCCTGTGTTTTGCTTTGTGTCCTCGGCGTCCATGTGTAACTGTGTCGCACGTCCGAGAAAAAAAAACACGTTTGTTGATGTGATGAGAACATCAGGTTCATGCCTCAAGTGAAAATCATGTTCAAATTAAAAAAGCAAGTTCTGTGGAGCCACGCCGGTCAGACTGAGCTGACTGAAGAGAAAAGTGACTTTAGCTGAAAAGCATGACGACATCTCTTAGGTTTCCAGATAATTATTTCTGTCTGTGGCGATGACAGAGGAGCATGAAGGTCAAGATCACATGTCACAGATTCAGAGTCCGTTCTAATTAATATTAGGGGCGGTCACATGCAAGTAAATTGCAGTTAAGCCTGAGATTCACTTGTAGTTTTGAGTTTGTACAAATGCACACGAACACAACAGCGGTGCCACCAGAGTGTGCAACATCACTATGTAAAAGACGAGATGAAAACTGACGAGTTCAACAAAGAAGAAGAAAAGAAGTTTCAGGACAAGAACAAAAGAAGAGAGCATCAGGCCTGAAACATCAAATCATTTCATCTGACTCCAACAAACGCTCCTGAGCGTTCAGACATCTGCCGACATGCCTGCGACCACGGCTGCGACAGTGTGCGTTTTTAGCACAGAGCTGCGTTGGCCATTTGCACAGCGAGCCGGGTGACGGCCGAGGTCGTGTAGAGGCACATTCGCCCATCAGCGTCCCCATAAACACCCGCTGAGCCCCCGGGCCACGTGTGTCTCGCATGAATATACGAGGTGTCACTTTATAATCAAGTCCTGTTTTTCATTTTGCAGTCAGTCCTGAGGAGACGGAAACTTTTCACACTGGACACACAACAGCAGCGAAAGTTTCTGTGAGAAAAGGAAACGAGTTGGGGAATCGAAGTTTGAGCATTTCTGATGTTTCATTCTTCACATGCAGATTGCAACGTAACCTTGACTGAACGTCTTGAACTACAGGCCCCGGTGATTGCGTGTCTGTCCCTCGAGACAAAGCTCTGATATTTAAAAACTAAACTAATGAGGGCTGGAGCCTCACGGGCTTTACCGCCACCAGCGAGAAAAAGGTGGTCGGACGACATTCCCTCCACAGGGGAGAGAGAAACACACACACACACTCTGTCAGTGTCTTTCATCTCAGAGGACGTGCTTCCTGTCATCTCATCCTGATCCGATGACACGTTGACTGACCGACCGTCTCTCTGACACTAACGAACAGTTTGTGATTCTTCGCTGTGAAGAAACGAAGGAAGCTGAAGTGACGTGATGACGGCACTGATCCTCTGAGGCTCACCGAACAAACACAGAGGCATCGAGGACATGACGGATCCTAGTCTGACAGCACAGGCAAATATTCTTCCCCACATTAAAGTGCGTCACTGATACAAGTGAATTTCTGTGGAGACAGTTAATTCACAGTCAGGTGTGGACGTGGCCTGAACTGTGAGACATCCTCACTAAATATTTTCGTAAACATTTTCCTGCAGCTTATGATTAAAGTTTATTAATTTGAGTTGAACGTGCTCTCCTCTAGTGACCATTGTTGTTGTGAGCATGTTGTCATGGACACCACTGAATGCCCCACAGATCTGTGAGTGAATTTAAAGACTCTCACTCAGTCTGTAATTTGGCATTCTTGTAAATCAAAGTTGAATTTTAGAAGGGAACTCCCTGGAAAGCCCTGCAGGAGCCCCACAGGGGTGTGGGGGTGCTGCCGTACTTGCCCCAAACTGTCAGTCAGAGCTCAGAGCGCCGCCGGCCTACAGTCGTCTGCTAAACGGTAATTTATGTGTTGTTGTGCAGGACAAATTGCTGCAGGAGGTGAACCATTAGTTAAACTGCGTTTCACAGAGACGTGTTTTCACCTGCAGCACAGCTATGCCAGAAATGTCATAACTCAGCGCTGGGGGGGGGGGGGGGGGGGCTGGACCCCCTCCCGGGGGGGGGGGGGGGGTGACTGACACCCTGCACTGTCAGAGGTTCTGTTCATGTTCTCACACATAAACTGTCATTAACACACATGCACACGCATGCACGCACACACACAGAGCTGCAGTTGGTTCTGATCACCCATGTGTCTCTGAGGCTGCGTCCACACAACTGAACCCTGAACTTTAACCTCTGAAGGGACACATCATGTAAACAGGATTATCATCAAACTGAACACAAGACATGAGAATAAAGAGATGAGATTATAATCCTGTCAGAAGTACATGTGTCCTGAAATATTAATTGAAAAAGTAAAATAAACAACACATCACGAGATTAATGAAAAAAAAAACAAAAAACGCTGCCATCAAACTGTTCACAATTTGATTTTAGAGTTTTCAGTTTTATTTCATTTTTAATTAACTGACTATATTTAAGTGTTTTCTTATCGTTCATGTTAGATTATGATGATGTAATGAGTTCACACTAAACCATTAGTGGCTCCTCAGCCCAGAACAGAAAAGAACAGCGCCCTCCAGTGTCCAGACACTGAAACACACATCACAGTGATAAAAGTTGTACTGAGAACACTGTCCTACACTGTAAAAATAAAATGTATATTTACATATGTATACGGTCCCATCTCAGGTATTACTGTAAATCTATTTTAGATTTTAGATGAGGCTTACTGAATCTTTACTTGAATATGATTTAATTCAATATATATACTCTTTAGTATTAATTAAGGTTAAAACAAATCGTGTTTGATTCAAAGCAGAATAGATTGGATTGTCCATCATTGAAGTAATGGTGGTCGAACAAATGATCCTGGACAATCTACAAATACTAAATGCAATCAAATAAATACTAATAAAGAGCAAAAGAACAAGTTAAAACCGAAAGCCTCAAAGGTGTTACCAGCTACAAATGATCTTTTGTACAAAATGAGAATTCCAACGTGTTCGAGGTTCAATCGCCATCACGAGCACCAGACATCGTCGTCTCTGGACTTACATGTTCCTCCTGTGTATGCCATACTGTGTGTGTGGCTGTGAAAATCTGTCTGATTTAGTTCAGCAGCTTCCAGCAGCAAAGCAGCCAATCAGAGTGTGACAGACGAGTGAGAGTCTGACCATCTGTAGGTGGACTGATGCCGACACACACACACACACACACACACACACACACACACACACACACACTTTAATTTTAAGGAAATATAAATATAAATTATGAAACTTTACAAATCTTTGTTTAAATAAGTCATTCATCTTTTCTTTTTTTTCTCCGATGGGTGTGTGTGTGTGTGTGTTTATGTGCGTCACTGAGATGATCCCCCACAGCGCCTCCAGTGAAGGAGAAGAAAACAATGAAGACCGGGAGTTGGAGCAACATGTGGAGCACCATGTTCATTCACTCCTGAGTGAAGAATCGGCGCCACCTGCTGTCCATGTGTGTGGACCAACCCCTGACATCCACATGTTCCTGCAGCTCTGGATCGAAATCGCTTCACATCGCTGAGCACAGTGAGGAATCGAAGACTGAGATGGGATGTGATGTGATGTTGTGCTCCAGGAGCAGGGGGGGACAGAGTCTGTCCAGAGGGACCTTCTCTCCACTAAGTGAAAGTCAGGAGATCAGAGCTGCAGCAGTTGTTGTCCCTCAGTGTTTTATTATGCGTGCTGTGAACATCGTTACATGCTCTCCTCACTCGACTTAGACTTATTTTTCGCTAATTGCACCACAATAGAACCCCCCCCCCTTCATTAACAGAGGCTGAAAATGAAGTGTGTGCAGCACATCTGCTCTGGAGCTCTGAGCATCTATAAATACGTGTGAACAGCTTTCGTACTTAGTACTTTACAATTTCCATTATCTTATATTACAGCTGAGATAAAGAATTATAATTACTGAGTGGGGAATTTAAAAATTAGCAGGAAGCTGCAGTGCGGGGGTGCTGCTGTCGTCTATTTGTGAGCAGAAGTGTTTTTTCCCTCATCATCACAGTCACCTCCAACTAAAGGTGAAAATTGCACCCGTGGGGGAGCAGCTTTGGAGGAGGAGGAGTAAGAGGAGGGGGGGGGGGTCTTTGTCTCCGTTGTTGTCTTTGGCTCGTCCCCAAAAGCTAGTTTCTGCAGGAGACGACACAGGCAGGTTGTCAAGGCAGCCGGGTCCTCAGAGGCCCCGGGGACGAGTCTGAGATCAACATGTGATCAAACTGCACCCGGGCAGAAAAGCTGAGACACAAGTGTTATCACACACTTCAGTTCAAACCAACAGAAGGCTGTTTGTTTTTAAAGTGATGTGATGTGCCTCTGTCTCAGGTTCAGGTGTTCATTTCCTGCTCCTGCTCCTCCTCCATGATCCTTCATTGACTTTAATTTGTGGATTCATGAGTTAAAAATGTTTTTTTTTTTCTTTAGAATTGAGATCATGTACAATGCTGAAAAATGTGATCAACACAAAAAAGAATAGAGCATGAAGAAGAGGTCAACTCTTCTTCTTCAGTCTGACAGTGTGTATGAGACGAGCAGGTCCACAGTGGCTCATTAGGAGCAGGCTAACCCAACTGAAAGCCCCCGCTGTCTAGACCGGTGCCGCTAACCACACGCCTTCATTCCTCCACGTTCACCTGTATTTACCTGCATTCCTTCCACTGCTGACTCACATGTGCGTGTGAAAAGTCACACCGGCAACAACTCATCATGCAAATGAGGAGCGAAGAGGAGGTGACATGTATGTGCAGGCACCGTGTAGATGATGCACACCAACGATCACACATGTAAGAGGAGGTGATTGCAGACCGCAAACTCGTCTTCAGCTGCTTCATGGGAACATTCAACTGATGAGATGCTCTGGTTGCTCAGATTGAGAAGAAGCGAGGTCGAAGCTCCATCAGCTTCAGAGTTTCTCCTCATATTGTGAATAATGTGCAAATAAAGAAAAAGACACCACCACACACGTGCTCCAGTTCTCCTTGTATATAAATACTGAGCAAATACATGGCAACATCATCGGAATAAAACTGAGTCAGTACGACGTCATGGGCAGGACACATCTAGCACATTGCCTTTACAACTCCATGGCGCCCCCTGGAGGCCGACGAGCACATGACAACAGCAGGAGGCAGACATTGTCAGCAGCTGCACAAAAATTTAACTAAAAACCAAGAGAAGAAATTGGGACTGAAAACACAATCGTCCAGTTCACTGACTCACTTTCCTCGTATTTAAAAACAGATGCAGACATTATTTTATTAAATGCGATGGAGAAGACTCTAGATTGAGGCTGGAGTTGAAAACACTGGTGAAGCTCCTGCAGTCAAAAAAAATTGTCTGCTACCATTCATTCATATTGGTTTGACTCAGGCTCCGCCCACACTGGCACATGAGAAAACCAGGGAGAGAGCGTGCGCTCATCTCATCATTTCCTTTCTCATGATGGAAAAATGAAATAATTTTAAATACAAACTATGAAAATGACAGACAACAATAAAAAACGAGTTTAAACATCAAACACTTTGGAGGTTTTGTTTTCAGAACTTAGCCAACTTGTTTGATGAATCTTGACTTCGATATTTAACCATTTGAGACATTTAAAGAACCCTGCAGCATTACAGTAAGATTCAAAATGTCCAGATGAGGTTGACATCTGGTGAAAGGTGCAGCGCTGGAGGTTGTTCCTCCATCATCACGTGTTGTTTGCACAAATCCCACGGTAAAAAAAATAGACTTGTTGGCGTTCACAAAAAAAAAACAAAAAAAAAAACAAGCTGCGTTTGGTCCCGATCGTCCAGTTTGATTCGAGGAGCCACGATGCAACAGTCGCTGAGGTTTGAGGTCAGACAACGAGCGTCTGTGTTCATGGTCATTTTAAATAAAAGAGTTAGAGGCTCATCTATTTGACCTTCAGCTGCTCGTTCTAGTTCGATGTTGAAATGAAGTCAACGTTCAATTAGTCTCTCAGAAGCGTTTGCAGCCGCGTTTGGTTTCACTGAAGATGAAGGGTTCAATCCAGCTGCTGCTCATCAGGAAAAAGGAGCCCTCTAGAAAAATTAAATCCCTTCGAAGCTTAAAACTCGAAGCACGAGCAGCGGCTGCCTGAAGAACCTGTGGCACTCTGCTCGTTAAAACCCTCAGATGTTTCCAGAGGAACATCCGGAGCTGAACCGCCACCCGTGGACTACTGCAGCAGACACCAGGGGGTCTGGTTCTGGTCACACTCCAGCTTGGTGTTGATGACGGTGCACGGCGCCCCGCTGATGGTCAGCTCCTGCCTGGACTCCACCTGGTAAAGCAGGTTAGTCAGCCCCCCCTCCGGGTCCACCTTAAACTGCTCCTACAGGGAGGAGGGACAAGGGGTGTGGGAGTGGGTTTACTCAAATGTTGATGTCTTTTTATTCCTGCTCTCACGGTGAATCAGATTATTTTTCCATATCAGAGATGAAGATTATTTTGTCATTATGTATTTTCACGATACTTGTGTTCCTGAATAAACTTCAGGACGGTGAAAACACGATGCTGGGCTTAACTTTGTCCCTGAGATCTTCTGATAGAGACTCTGAAGACCAAAGTTGCCTTTTCATCAACATAGTCATTATTTTACAATTTTTCTGGGGCCTTCAGTGAAAGGACAGGACCAAAGCATGAAGCGTGCTGGAAACCCTCGCTGCAGAACTGACGCTGCGCCCGCTGCAGAACTAAATTCTGGAGATTAGATGTATTTTATGCGTCTCAACATCTTTCCACCCAGCGAGCGTGAATTAAATGACTTGTGTTTCGGGTTGTCGGACTGCCTGTGCAGTTTAACACGCGAAGAACCAGCTGCTGGACGTGATGAACGCTCGTACCTGTTTCTGAGCTGCCACTCTCTTCTGGTCTCTCTTCCTCCAGGCCGGGTCGTGGATGTGGAGGAAGGTTTTATATCCCGTCGTGATTCCGCTCGGTCTGAACAGCTGGAAGAGCAATGAAACAACCGTCATGCTTTCAAACACTCAGCGAAGTGACAGTCTTATAATTAAATAAAAACAACTTGAAATTAAAACAGCTTCCTAGTTTCAAAATAAAGGTGATAATCAAATTTACAACTTTCTTCTTCACCTCATATCATCATCATGTAATTCATCTTTATGCATGTAGCATGAAGGGATATGTTATATTCCTGATGTACTGTATAACTGCAGTTATATTGAGTCTATACAGATTTGTACTAAACTACTACTAAAACATTGAGTGTCTAATAAAAAGATGAATAGTTGTCTCTTTCTTTATATCTTTCCGTCTCTCACTTCTTGACGGACCTCATTTTTCTTTTTACCTGTAATTCAGCTTTTTTAAGTCTTCTGTAGAACTCGTCATCTTCTCTGCCCCAACCCCAGAACCGGTTTGACATCCCGTTACACTGAAAAACAACAACGGAGACATCAGGGGTCATCACGTGTTCTCTCTACAGCCGATACTACCCTGACTGCTCGACTACAGTGAACAGTGCCACCTGGTGGAAGTATTTAGTCCTTACAACATCTGAGTCAAGAAGGTAGCATTGTAGGGTCAGTGGAGCAGCTCAGTACCATGTGGTAATGTTTCTTGGTGAGCAGCAGGATTCCTCCCACGTACGTCTTGTAGTGGTAGAGGGGATGGAGCTCGGGTGAGGCCACGTGGAAGGGGCCGCCCTCAGGGAAACCGTAGTCCAGAGCGTCGTTCAGGGGCAGCAGGTCCACGTCGTGCATTGCCAGGTAGTCTGTGTCGTTTCCGCTCTCCAGGTAGCCCACGTTGATGAGGGACGCTCGATTAAACCTTTGCAGAACAAAGAATGAAAAACACTTTAGGCTTTAACGTCTGCTGACGCGTTAATTGAAACCAATCAGTGTCCCAGAATGGTCATGTGACTGTGTATCGGATCGACTCTCACCTGTAGTGGTCCACCTGGTTGACGATGATGAACTTGTGGCGGATCTTCTTCTTGTTGAGGAACGCGTGCATGAAGGGAACGAACACCAGCAGCTCCTCGAAGCGCTCTCTGAAGGGGATGATCAGAGCCAGTTTGTGAGGACCCCAGGAGAGGTCGTCTGCCGCGGATGCCCGACTGTCAACGGGGCAGGGCACCGGCGGCGGCGGCGGTTGGCGTCTGTCGTCGCGCATCGGGGACGACATGTCACCTGAACAGCTGAGCTGCAGCCACAGCAGAGACACCAGCACCAGCACCATGCAGAGGCCGAACAGCTTGTAGATGGTGCATCGACCCGACAGGAACCTGAAACACACGATCCAGCTCAGGATCCACGAGCACCTGGAATATCCCATCAACATCTGCAACTGGGGAGCGCTCTGTGCTAATTCTTATTGCTGCAGTGTTATTAATCATTTCCACATTTATCCATGCTGGTGAAAAGGTGTAATCTTGTTCCCGAGACAAGTAGTTTGTGACAGTTTGATAACCACATAAATCACAGTTGGTTCTTCGAACAGTGTTAGTTAATCTAATCACCTCCAGGATGAACAGGAGTTTTACTCAAACCCACCTCCGCTCCTCTTTAAAGTACAGCACAGGTTTCCTTCTCGATGAATACATCATGTTTCCTCCGGTGACTCGAACACCGACAGCAGCTCAGCGGGGCTCGGGGGGTCCCTCTCCGGTCACTTCTAGCGGTTCTCAGGGCTCCATGGGCCGGACCGAGCCCGGTGCTAACTGCCGGCTAAAGACGCGGTTCGTCCCCGCAGCCTCTGAACATGAGCTCGGGTGAATTTAGAGGAACACGGTCGGAACCTGGCCGTGTCTGTGAGGGCCCATGTTGGTGTGTCGGGGTCTTCGCTCCGTCACCGGACACGTAGCATGTAGCGGGTCACACCGCCGCCGCTCCGGGTTCGAACATCTCCTGCTTTCATCTGGGTTTTACCGGCAGCGTCCTTCCGTCAGAGTCCGGCGAGAAGTGACCGTGGACGGGGGAGAAGCGGAAACTCGACACGGACACATGAACCGATGATTTCACACGAGAGAAAAACAATCAGTCATTTGTGATACGGGGCACCTTGAAGATGAGTCCGGAGGGGAACAGCGGTTATTGGTTTGAAAGGTTCCTACTGTGCCTTACATTAAAGGGACAGTACACCACTGCTGACGTGTTCTATTATAAATAAATGTTAATATTAAAATACTCAAACACTGTAGTTTAATATCTGTCGTGTACTTTTTCTTAGCAACTTCACCACATTGGAGAATTTGTTTTTGTGAATTCAATTTTTTTTTTCAAAAATACTTACAGTAAGTGACTCACGAGTGAATCTCCTAATTCTTATCATAATTCACATTTTTATTAAAGTACAAATGAAATAATTGCAGTGGGTATGAGATCACAGTGATGCAATGACAATATATCAAAAACACTGGATACTGAAATTCATTCCGCTTCATTAAAAAAGTTTTTGTCATCCCATTATGAAATATGGATTTCATAAAAATAAAAATTGTGTTGTTACAGGAAACTGAATGTGTCTTCAATAAACTAAATTAATATCTGTATTCAGGCAAGAAAACACATTTTCAGAAGTTTTTCATACTAATTTGTAACAAATGCTTAAGTTAACCACAAAGTTATTGGAGCCTGAAAACCTTTTTGACTTTTAAAATAATAAAACAACCAACATCAATTAAACCAAATGTCACAAACTTTATTTCAAGTGCAACATTTCCAACTGATTTCACAAGGACAGAACCTCTAAAAATAAAATTAATTCACGCCCCTCTTAACCGCTGATTCAAAATCTAAATATCATCCCCACAACATTCACCCATTTAACACAAACAACATGAAGAGAAAACTGGTGGAAGTTCTCACTTTCCCCAGAAAGTTTACTGTCGTCAAGCTTTTAGAGCCTCAGGACTCTGAGGATTCCGCTCAGTGACAATTCTGAGAACGTGAAATTGTTTCTGGTTTAAATGTCTTGTTTCTGCAGCTGGTGATGGAGACAGACACCAGATATTTCAAATGGAGTGGAGGTCAGTGGAGACTGAGCTGACTTAATACAGCAGAGTTGAATTTGCTGTGTTCATGCATACAAACTTGTATGTGACAAATATGACCGGAAGAAGGGCTGTCTTAACAGGTCCAGCTTTTGTCATCAAACACCAGACTCAGATGAACAGAAATGTACATTCACCCTGGACACTGCACAAAGTGTTAATTCGCTCAGATGAACAAAGCAACAAGCAAAAAAAACATTCTGGCAGAATTTCAGGCTTAACAAGAAAAAATATAAACTGCTCCATCTGCTGAACCTGGAGTGCTGTCAGTTGATCCAGTTTACTGCATTATCATCACTTGGATTTTCTTCATCATCATTAACACAAGCCAACATCTCGCACGAACGAACACAAGTCTGATGTCATAAGAGCTAAAACTGGTGTCATTACAAAACCAGCTGAGTGGATCTAACCTCACCTCAGGTGTACGAGTATTCATCACAATGTCCGACAGCAGAATGTCACATCAGGCTTTCATATTTAAGTGAGTAATGGAGAAAAGAATCAAACATTTGAGAAGATCTAACCATTAAATATTCGGAATTCAATAGTTAAATGAGTCGATCAGTCATGAGTTCACGCTGCTGCTGAGCTTTAAATCTCTATTTATTATTTTATGTTGAACACTGTGTTTATCACCTTTTAATCCTGTGAATATAAACTCTGACTGAATCATTTTTATCAAGTTTATTTCACACAATCCTAATCTCTTTGTTGTCAGTGACAACATGACTTTATGCCAATCAACAGAACAGTGATCTTCAACATTTCAACTCATTTTATTTAGTCTACGACATCATCTGATCTGGTGATTCTACAGATGAATGCAGAATCTAATGTCGGCCGTCACTCAGAGACCATCTTGCAAAGCAACAGCTTCAAAGTTAAAGTTCATTGAAGGACGACATTTCTTCCAACATCTCTAGTGGCCAGTAACATGTCAAGTAACGCGAAGGAAGAAGGGAACATTCACAACAACAATAAAAGAAACTCCAGAGCTGAGACACACGGTGTGAACTTGGACAGATGCAGACTAATTTCTCCCCATGCGGAAATTAAATTAAAGAAATCAAACGTTTCTGACATGAGAACATAACACAAACGACCTGTGATCCACACTCCCTGATCGTCTGCTCAGACGCGACGGGAACCTGTGATCCACTTGTTCCCTGATCGTCTGCTCAGACGCGACGGGCTTGTTACCAACAGCGTGTGAGGGAACAAGAACACGAAGAAGAGAGACGATGGAAATCTTGTTTTCAAGCCAAATTGCGCTGCTGGATTTTTCTGTCATATCTCCTCACACAGCAGGTGCCGCTGCCCAGTAATGCATCTATCAGTAGACACCGTGCACGCATGCATGCACACACGCACGCACACACTCACACTCTCACACACACACACAAAAAAAGAGGTTACACCAGCTTCTTGGCCTCAAAGAAGCTCTTGAGGTGTCTCATCTGCCAGATTCCAATGGCGACCAGGATGAGGGTCTGGACGATGGACCACCACAGGACTCGCTGGTTGGTGCTCTCGCTGGTCAGGCGGAAACGCTCCTCACGGTACTGAGGGGACACACAGAGAGCAGGGGACGCTCAGTGACACACTATTGAGGAGATTCATGTAAGGTTCCAGGGGCGTGAAAACAGGAAGTAGCGCGGGATTCTAGCTTTGTCCACAGACATATTTAAAAACTCGAGGGGCCTCTTTTTAGTCTAAACAAACAGAAAATGAGACGCTCAGATCATATTTTCAAAGTGTGGGGGCGGGGCCTCAGTAGCATTCAGACTGACCCTCTGATAGTTCTGCTCCTTCTGGATCTGGTCCACCTGCTCCACCAGCTGTCGCACTCTCAGCTGCAGCTCTGTCAGTTTGTCTTTGGCGGCGATCTCAGCGTAGTTGTTGGCATGTTCGCCCACCTGGATGTCCAAGTGAACCCTCTACAACACAAAACGGTCATCAGTAAGCCTTCAGGTCAAATCACAGAGGGTTTAAAATAACAACACTCACAGACACGTCTACAAACAAAACAGAGTCAAGTACAGGTAAACAACGCCCAAAGTGTCAGAAGTGTCAGACTAAAGTGAAAACCTCACCAACAGGCCTCCAGCAAACAGGGAGAACTTGGAGGAGTTGGAGTGCAGACAGATCTGATGCTCTCCAGGCGTGTGCGACGTGAAGGTGAATCTTCCCTCTGAGCCATACTGGCGAGACAGTATCACCTGCAGGGAACAGAACAATCAGCTCCTGCACAAACCAACAGCTGCTGGACGAGAACATTCACAGTTTTCTCTGCACCTTATCGTCAGGATCTTTAACCTCCACGAACATGCCCAGACCCTGAGTGGCGGGCAGGTACTCCTCCCGCTGTTTGTCGTACAGCTGAGTGCGGTAATTTCCTGCAGAGAGAGAAACACACTGGAGTCTAAATGGTTCCCAGCTGCTCAGTGAATGCAGTGCAATCCATCGTGTGTGAAAGATCAATGAATAACTTTCGTTTTGATAAATGACAACAACCCTGAATAAGCATCTGTCAGTCAACTGATCGATGACATCAGTGGCAGCTCCCGAGACTGCAGTTACATTAAAGTACTAATTCAGAGTACGAGTAACGGAATACTCTACAGGATGAACGCCCATGTTATCACATTGTTTTCTGTTCGCTGTTAAACTAAGCGAACAGAAAACAATGTGCATTATGTGTTAGTGACAAACAGGAAGTTAGTTGCAGCTCAGCTTCTTCTTCGCGGTCTTCAGACTGGAATTCGGCTCGTGGTGAAGTTTCATCTGTAGCCTCTTCGCCTCTGATTCAAACTCTGAAACTGGTTTAGAGTTTGTCTGGGGACACGAGCGGACTTTAGCTTCGGTTAGCCCATTAGCTCAAGTTGGAGAGCTAGCATTAGCGGCTAGCAGCAGCGCTGACTCACCGATGATCATTGTCTCGTCCGGGATCTCCTCGATGAAACATTTCTTCTCCGTCTCTCCAATGTGAAAATACAGCGACGAGACGAAGCCCGAGAAAACGTGGAGGAGTAAAACTGACAACACGCACGGCTTCATCCTGACAGACGCCATGTTCACACCGGGACAGACCCTCTGCGCATGCGTGCTCCCTCAATGCCACGTTAACCATAGTCCGGAAATGGCCAATCAACGCGCCGCAAGAGCATTCTGGGTAATGTAGTTTAGCTTGAATTATCGTTTGGCCTTGGCTGTTCCATAATTGATTCAAGGAATATATGTTTTTATTATTTTAATGTATTGCTAAAATTATTATTGATTCCTTGTAGAAGATTATTAATTTTTATGTTTATGTTACAATTTGTTTGTAATTTATGGTCCAAGACTGAGAGCATAATAAATGCTTTAAGTATCTTTGTTTATTCTTTGAACATTCATAGTATCATCTCATTTTATTTCCATGTTTTAATATGATTCACGTCTTTATTAACAACCAACCGTAGGGGGCAGCGAGTTAACTACACCAAGGTTGAACCTGGCAGAGAAGAAGAAGCGGTTCCGGCAAACTGCTGTTTCCATGGTAATCAAACATGGCGCCGGGTAAGAAACGCTCTTTCTATTCTTCCGCCAATAAATCAACGTGTTTTTATGTGACTGTTGTTTTAACGTGTTCACCAACGTATTTACATAACACACGTATTTATTTTTCACCCCGCGCACTTCACTTTACTAACCAGTTCACATCGACACACGCTCATGTTCTGATACACGGATTAACACGTTAATTCAAAGTTGATGTTGTTCAACTCTGATTACGACTACAACTGCTAAGATTTGTTCTCAGAGTTATGTGTTTTCTCTGCTCACTGTCAGATATTAAAGATACCCTCTGTTCTCTCTGCAGGAAATCAACCTATCGTATCCTTTATACGAACCTGCCACTCAGATGGGCCGCGGTCACAGATAATAATCATAATAATAATCTGTCCCTTCCTGAGTTCCTCCACCCTGATGGAAAACAGCATAGGAGGAAGTAAAGATGTGAAGGAGAATAAGGAGTCAGGAAAGAACATAACTCAACTTCCACTTGCTGCTTTTTCAACTTGTTCAGAGTTGTGTCACCGTGACACACTCTGAAGTTCGACTACAATTCCAGAAACATTAAAACATACAGCTGTATTTATTATTAATTAAGGATGATGCTGCTGAAATACCTTTGGGGCCTTTCTGTCTTTATCCTTGACTCGTTCGTCCTCAGCTGTCGTCCACTCCTCTGCAGATTCTCCTTTACCTCAACTCTTGGTACTTTGCAGCCTTCTACCTGGCAGAGGTTCTCATGTTCATCTATAAAGGTGTGCTCCTGTTTGCGTCCAGAGCCAGCTCTGCGTGAGGTCATGGATATGATCACATCTACTGGTCAAACCGGGACATTACACCTAATTCTGTCCTGCACTTGTCTGTTCAGGGATTTCTCTCCCATATCCGTCAGACAACCTGGTTCTGGACGTGGTTCTACTGGTCATTTTCCTTGGCCTGGAGACGCTCAGGATATTTTACGGTGAGAGAGACTCACACACAAAAAAAATGACAAAATTTCTTATCTCTTTAATGGTGATGTCCTCACACGTCCTCTGACTAATAAAATCTCTGTGTGTCTGTGTTTCGGTCCAGGGTGGAAGGGGAACTTGTGTGAGCGCTCTCTGGCCTCGTGTGCATCGCTCTTCATCCTGCTCCCCTGCAGTGCGCTCGCCGTTTACTTCCTGCTGCTGCAGACCTTCGTTCTGCGGCTGGAGTTCATCCTCAGCGCCATCCTGCTCTGCTTCTACGCCCTGGAGCTGCTGCTTGGACTCCTCTCCTTATCCGCCTTCTCCAGGTGAACACGTCCAGAGACTCAGATCGTCAAGTCTTTGAGTCCTGTTACATCTGGAAAATATCTGTTCACACTGTTTGTGTTCTGCTTTGTCTCTGTAGGTCTAAAGTTTACTGAAGAGCAATGTTCACCTGAAACAGAACAAGACGACAGATCAACTGTAAATATCTGTGACATATCTTCTGCTGTTTTATACAAAATGTTTTTTTTTTAATGTTTTGATGCTTAGATCTTTGTGTTAATAAATTCTGGTTCATTTTGGTTTGTTTTAGAAACATCTTTCCACCATCCACCATCTTCACCTACTTCTTTGGATTTAACTGATGAATGTGACAGGGAGGAAGTTACTGAAAGGAGCTTTCTGATTGGACACGGATTGTCGTGAGGTGTTTTACAGGGAGGATTTAAATCTTTAAAAATCAGTGTGTTTGTTGTATAGCAAGAGAGAAATCCAAAGGAATCAAACTAGAAGATGAATCACACACACGCAGAATTTCATTTCACTCAGAAGGTAGAATTCTAAAATGCATAAACTTGACTGTTCGGCCTTGTATGTGGGTGGGACCTCGATAACTTGACTCCACCCCACAATCACTACACTGCAACTTTCGTCACCACCAATTCTGAAGTTCAATTTATTCATCTTCAGTTGAAAACGTAGTTTTTTATTCCAGTAAAGAAACAGGTTCTAATTTCTGCTTTGAAAGTTTGTGGCTTAAAAAATCCCCAGAAACTTTGTTCCCCTCACTTTGTTTTTGCATATGTTCAATATACATCAAGTTTCTCTGGGAAAAGTTTTCTTCCTTAAGCCGTCTCTAATCTGAGATGACTAATTTAACAGTAAGCGAACAGGCAGAATGTGACTGCCGGCGTTGAAAAGAGGATAAAGAAAGTAGAATTCTGCCTCGGCCATCAGCGCCGCTCCTCCTGACCTGCACATGTTTGTGCTCGCAGGGCATTTGTTCTGCTTGTCAAAGTCGCCGTCCAATTGGGTGAAGCTTGTATTAAAGAGATCAGTGTATTTGCATGTTTCCACGATGGCTGCCCTGCTCGTTGCTCTCAGTGAATATAAAGTAGACAGACGTTAAAGCTGAGAGGTTTCATTACAGAGTCTATCGCAGCCACACAAATTAAATTGTGCCACTTTGTTGAACAGCGACCTCTGTTCATAACGGCAGCTTCATCTGCACAGCGAGTCCACAGCCTGCACACAAACCTGAGCTGCACAACAGACACACACTCGTTTCCATCCGCACAGATTTTATTTGAACTCGGATTTTAATTTTAAGACGTCTTCTAACTTTACTTTATGGTGGAGAAACCAGCTGCAGATTACTATATGTCTTTTATATTATAAATGACTTTAATATACTGGAGTTATTTATTTATTGCCTGTGTTCAAGGCCTCAAATGTTCCAACATCTTTGCTTCAGCATGGTGGAAAATAAAGTTTACCATAATGAAAATAATTAGGATTAATACAGTTAGAGGATTTTCTTTCAGTGTCCACTGACGTTACTCTGTACTTTACTTTATAATAATATTATATTAATTAATTGTTCCGTAACTACATATCTCATCAGTTTTCAGTTTTACTGCCTTTGTCTGAATCAGTTAATTAAAACTACAAAGATGAGCGGAAACAACTTAAATATTCTGTGACCAAAGTCGGCTTCCTTCACTGATGTCACTTTTTTAAAAATCATGCTAAATCTCTACGTGATTTGAAATCCTCACCTGAAGCTCCCTGCTGATCCCAGCCTGTGTTCAGGTGCAGTTCTGTCCGTCAACCAGTAGATCTCAGTAGAACTCCATCAGTCAAACTGGAGAATAAATAAAGACATTAATAAATAAAGCTTTGGAGAAATGAGGTGTGAAATCAAATGTGATCAATAAACAGATAAACAGTGAATAATCATCCATCAATCAATAATATCTTCCCAATCACGTCATCCGATGGAAAATGTGACTGATTACATTCAAAATCATTTTTTAAACGAATCAAACGAGTCATAAATTATCATTATCAGTAATATCTGTGTTTGTATATTAAATGAGGCCTAGAGGTGAAGCAACCAATCGAGAGTGGAGCCACCTAACAAGCAGCAGGAGGCGGGGCCTACAGAGACAGATGGATGCGTCTTGCTCCTCGGTGACAGGAAGCAGAAAATGATGATTTAGTGGCTGAGTGTTGATTCAGGCCTCGTCCCAGAAGAATAAAGATCAAATTAGAGGTTTATGAGCGGCGCCGTCTGTCCTGACATTTATATGAGCTCCAGGCGTCGCTCGCTGTGATTTATGTTTACAGCAGCGCAGGAGGAAAAAATAAATTAAAAAACAAACAAACCAAAAAAAAGAGGCAGCCTGAAATCACATGCTAATGCTGTGTCAACAGCAGCAGACACTGTAAGGTATGATGGGAGAAAAGAGTCCGAGGTGACGATGGTCACTTTCAATCCTGATGACTTTTACCAAAAAAGCTGATTTCAAACTGATGCAGTAAAATCATTGAGTCAAAAGATGGACGACAGGAAGTCAAACATCACAACGGCACAAACTGCCGCTGCCTCATTACTGCAGTCAGCCACCAGGGGGCAATGGAGATGGGTCGGCTTCATGTCTCTGATGACAGTGTATGACTGAACTAAGTTGAAAGGAGGAGAAGTTTAAATATGGCCGACGACTCTTTCCAGTGAATCAAGACTCTTCTCACATAAACGCTCTCACTCAGTTTCCCTGAACTCAACAAAATGTCCAATTAGAAGCTCCTGTGGCTGCGGACCTCTGGATTCAGAGTCTGGAGTCAGATGAGCAGGTCGAGAAGTTCAGAGGGAACGTGTCTGAAATGATGCAGAAGAAATCAGCTGGAATATTTCAGATCATGACTCAGCAAAGAGAAACAGCCTGACTGCTGATTACCACCTCACACACATGCATTAGTTTCTATCCTTGTGGTTGTTTGTGTGTTTGTGGTTAGTTGTGTGTTTGGTTGCTCTCTGGTCTAGTATGTGTGTGTGTGTGTGTGTGTGTGTGTGTGTGTGTGTTATAAATTGTTACCACTTGATGGCAGTGAAGCACCATGGTTCAACTGTTTGTGTCACAGAAAGTGATGAAAGAGAGAGGAGGAGGAAAAGGAGGAAGAAGAAGATCCACCATCGAAGAGAAAGAGAAGCATGAAGTCATCTGTGTAACCCCTCCCCTGAGTCTCAGCTGTCAATCATAACATCTCCGCCCATTTTTGTTTAACAAGAGTGTCCTGACATGACAGAAGCCATCTTTATTATTTCATGACTGTGTCCCACCTGCTAACATGGAGGAGGTGGTTATACTGCAGCTGGACACCAGGGGGCCACAGAGACTTTGGGGAGTCGTCTTTTCGATCCAGATTATTTTCAGATCTGCGCCAGATGATAACCACTCAGAAAAACCAGTCGGGTTGTTTTCATCTAAGAATAAACACGAATAATAAAAACTGTTCATCTCACAATTTTAATCTGCTCGTCTGCGCCTCTCCACAGATCCTTTCACCACGTTTACAGGAAATATTCCGAGTCTGTGAAACTAATAAAGGACGCACCACGCAGATGAAAGCATAAATCAAACCTTCACATGTCAACAAATGTAAAAAAAAACAAATAATAAACATCTTCACACAAAAAGTTTTACATCAGTTTAGGTCTTTTGTTCGGTCAAATTTACAACACCTTCCTTCACTGCTTGAATTGTATTTAGAAGAGATATTTGCTCTCATTTACAGAACCTGCAGAGCATGTGAAGAACAGAGATATATGAAGGACATGTGAGGAACACTCATGTCTGAACCAGCCCAGGTGACCAGTTTTAATAATGTCCCAGCTAAATATCTGAAATCGATGAAGTGTGGCGTCCTGTGTTCCTCTGGTGAACATGTAGTCTGAACGTCAGACGGACAGACGAGCGTCTCAGCGACACCAGCCTCTTAATGCTCAGCCTCATGAGACTGGACACTGCTCATAATTCTCCGTCTCCTGGATGTTTTATTCATGTTCCTCCGGCTGCGGCACATTCAGCTTCATTTCAGCTCCGACTCAGAGCAGCTGCTAATGGTCTTTTTAGAGGAGGAGGATTAAAATAAGGCGAGGACGAGGATAAACGACAGGAGGAGGAGACGCTTATCACAAATATATGAACTGAGTTTGAAGAAGATCAAACTGGGAACAAAGACTGAAAGTGAGACTGTGTCAATCTGCTCTCAAGTTCTATGAAATATGTCCATGTTCATCAATATGCTCTCATGTGATTCATCACCTTTAGTGTTTGTGTTAGCTGAGTGCATTGTGTTCACTTAGAGTGACACGACATATAAAGTCCTCATTTGTCCATGAACGCACCACCAGAGGTTGATTATTAGGATTATGAATCTGTGGCACATTTTGTTATCTTTTTACTCAACTAAAAATATGAGGTCATTAATCTTTAACACAGAAAACCATAACATCTGTGTGTTCAACTTCATGCTATACTCTGACCATCCTGACCGTTCTTAAATACACCATCGAGGAGTCTTCAACAAAAGAAACCAACCAACCAAACAAACAGCTGAACACACACACTAGTCTTTGTCAATAAATGATATTCTCTGTCACAGTTTTCCTCTTTTAAAAGTTAAATCATGAAATTCAGAGGAGCCTCGGAGCTGCGGCTCCTCTCCGATTTTGCTGACATCTCTCTGAGCGTCTCTGGTTTTAAAGTTTAAACACAGGCGTGTGCGTTGCTCTCTGAATATTTCACAGAGGAACTTCACAGGAGACATCTGAAGGTGAGAGGCTGCCGCCACCCAGATTAAACAGCAAGCATTAAACCTGAGTTAACACAGAGACTCGGTGGTTTTAATCCGAGGGGCTGGATTACCAGAGAGCTCTGCCTTTGTTGGTTCCACTCTTTAAACAGCCACTCACCTGAAGTCAGGAAGTTTTAATCACAGCAAACTTCTGAGGTTCCTCAGCATCAAGAGGAGTCCACATCCAACTCTGCCCAAAGACAATGGGATAAAACATGGAGTTAGTCAGAGACAAGAGGACAAGAGGTTGAGGAGGAAACAATCACTATCTCCCTCCCTGAGATGGGGGGGGACAAAGGAGGCAATGCACCAAAATCCAAATAGAATTCTTCTGAATATTTACATGTTCAGTATATTTCTAATTTTAATGCAAAGCTGAGAAACACTAAATGTATTTCTCTTCAGCTTGTGAATCAAAAATGTCTAAAAACTCAAAATTTCTGTTTGATAAAAATACATTTTCTTAATTTTTACACATTCATGAGAGAAAACTGAATCATTCATTTTTACGCAGTTTGTCAGGAATATATTTTTAACATCATATGAAATAGATTATTTAGAGGTAGAATATGTTAAATAACCAGACCTCTTTTTTGTATCTGTGGCTTCGCATTTTTTCAAACCTGCAGAAATCTTTCGTTTAAATCTGAGTGTCATTTCTGTCAGTCGCCTGTTGGTGGCGTCACATCCCCTGCGTGTGTGTCTGAAGAGTCAGGGGTGACTCTCAGAGACGCGTCAGAGAAGTTTCTGCCTCAACTCTGCTGTGGAAAAGGTGCGCAGTCATCTGGAATTGCCTCGCCTTCTCTGTGCACGGCTCCTCCTCTTCAACCTGAGTTGCTTCTGTTCTTCCGGTTTCCTGCCGTCTCTCCTCTGGGGCATTTCAGGGTTTTTCTTTCTCGCCGGTTGTTGATTTTCTTCGTCGCTCCTAAATTTTGACTCTGAAACAGTGAAAACTTTGTTCTGCTCCTTTAACGTAGTGTCTCGGTCGCCCTGCTCTCCACTCCCGCTCCTGTCCATGAATAATAAAAATCCGAGCTGAATTATTGATGAAGATTTTTGCACACAATCTGCAGGGGCCATTATCCAGATCTGTGATGGATCTCATTTAATTCTGACAGATTAGATGGATCCACACGTTCCACCTTCATCGAGGAGAGCCGACCTGGCGATGCGATCACAAAAGATAATCTGCCGTCATCTTGATTAGTGCTGAGCGAAAGGTGAGAGATATTTTTCCATATGAATGAGGCCGAGGTTTGTTTGGCGTGGACCGGCAGAAATGTCAGCTCCCCTGACGCACGCATCCCCCCGAGTATGAGGAGGGGACCGAGCGCAGGGCCCCTCCCCCTCCCCAATCTGCAAAAGGTCGTGGTTCAGGCGTCGAGGCCGAGTGAGCGCTCACATCCCCACTTATCTCCTGAAAGCCCCCAAACGAGGTAATCCTCCAGCAGACGCTCATTATTCACAGCACTTTCTGCTGCCGACGATTCCAAATTTCACGTCAAGTCTGTTTCCTTTCCACAAATATGAGTCTGAGCCGAGGAAATGAGCAGCAACAGAAAACACCCTCACACATCTCTACACCACACAGGCTTTAAAATAAATTCAAACAATTCCAAGTTTCCTTTTGCAGCGAACGTCCATAAAATTAGTTCAAGAATTGAACAGGTTTTATCTCTGAATTTGAAATGAGATGAAATGATAAATGTAGAAACTGGAACTTAATCGAAAGGAAAAACTGAATAAAAACATTTAAATGAAGCTCATATTTAAAGGGACTTTTGGTGTAATTGGTCAATTAATTAAATTAAAAAAAAACACGAAATGTTTGAAACTTCAATATAGTTTAAGGGTTTCTCGTCATCTTTGAACAACAAAGTCCTAAATTTGCTAAAATACTAATTATTTACTAAATTATGTTCAGTTTTGATTAATCATGCTATCATTTACTTCTCTTATTAAACCGCTTTACTTTTCAGTCGCCACTTTAAAACCCGAACTTTAAAGTTAATCCATGAAACAGAGAAAACATCAATTATTAACTAATATTCATGGAAAGAGCTACGATACAATGATACAATACAAGAGACAAATCCGTTTGGTTTTGTGAATAAACGAAGAACATTTTCGGATGAGAGATTATTGTGTTGTGAAGAAGGAGACGAAGAAGAAACTGCACCTGACGCCGCCAGTCTTTAACTGGAGGGAAGAAACAGAGAGAAAGAAAGAAACGGGCTGTGAGGAAATCAGCCGACACCCGGAGTCTGACGGTTGTGTGAACGCTCTTGTCTTATCTGCACTCGTCTGATCACAGCCGCTGTTAAACTCCCACCGTAAAAGACAGAGAGGACGCAGCTCCCCAGAGAGAGAGAGAGTGAACAGAGGCACAAAAAACTGCATCAATTAACATGTCAGAGGAGGCAGAGGAAGGTTCTCCTCCAAAATACTCCAACAGCCCCTGTGGAAATCAGACACAAAACAAGAAGCTCTCATCGGAGTTTCTCCAGAGAGGAAACAGGGATCGCTCATCGCCGTGAGCGTCTGACAGAAGCTCCGTCTGGAGACGAACCGTCAGAAGACAAAGGTTTAAAGTCTGGATAGACGGCACATCATCACGCTCTGTCCTAAAGGTTCTCAAACTGAGACTGATGCTCGCTCACACCTCAGGGGTCACATGAGGTCTCCAGGGAAGGATTATTACTGTCAGGTAAAAAAATTTTTTTGTACCTATTATGGTGAAAATACAAAGCCTGACCTTTGACCCTGCCTCAGCTAAAACAACTGGACTGATGAGGTAAAGCAAAGCATGATGGGAGCTTCCTGAGGCTCCAGGGAAAATGGACAATGATGCATCATCATCATGAAGAAGACCATCGATACTCCACATGAAGAAATCTCCACCACAGGAGTCGGGAGGTTTCAGATTCAGCTCAGTCTGAGGTGAGAGAGGATTTTACACCCAGTCACGATGGGTTCTGCATTAATGAAGCTCGGCAGGCGCAGTACATTGTAGGTGGAGGTATGTACGTGGGTGACACGTCCGCTTTCATCCTGCATCTGAATGTCAGTTCCATAGGTTAAATGCTGCGCGTGAGCCGGCGTGCAGATGCTCCTCGTGATTCGAGCTGCAGCGGCGTCTGATCTCGTCAGAAGATCAGTCAGAAAAGCAAACGTTCGCTTTTATCAGAGGAAATCATCAGCCTTTAATAGTTTTTTAATGAGTTTGTGGAATGCACTCTGGCGACAGTCTAATAAAGGACAAGCTCTGCACAGAGACTGGGGCTGAATAATGTATAAGGGCAGAGGTAGCACTAATGAAAAGATGATGAGAGGCATTCCTGGGAGAGCAGGCGAGAGGAAAGGTGCCAGGAAAAGTTGAAAGAGAGGCCCAATTAATCTTCATGTGCTTACACAAGAAATTAAACAAAGGCGGGAAAATGGACGACGGGGACGAAAGCAGAGAAAACCCGCACGAGAGCGAACAAAGACACCGTGATGGGTTTAACGATTTCAGTTTCACCGTCAGAGGCCGAGGAGCAAGAGGTCGACTTTCGGGAACAAAGGAGGAAGCGACAACTTATTTGTGAGAGGAGAGGAAGGAGAGGAGGATGAGTCAAGAGAGGGCCGAAGGAGGTGAATGAGGATTCAGGTAACATAATTAGAGAATAACAAAAAGCGCCAAGGTGGCAGGAAAAAAAATTAAGAAATTAAGATGGCGAAGGAAATAATGGAACGAGAAGAGGGAGAGTGAAAGAGAAAATACTGTATGTTATCATGAAGAGTGGGAATGGGGAAACACATGTAAAAGAAAGGAACTGAGGGGAGGAGTCAGTGAGGGATGCACGGCAGCTAAGAAAAGTAGGAAAGGAAGTGAGGAGGTAGAGAAGGTAAAAAGGGGTGAGATGAAGGAGGTGTGGCCGACTCTTCTTCTGTGGTTGTTTGATGAAAACAGGAGGAAAGTTTGAGTTGAAGTTGAAGTCCAGCTGTATCTCTCCTTCACTCCTCTTCCTCCTCCTGTCTTTTTTTTGGGCGGTGATTAAACTCTAATGAAAGTGTTGAACAGGAGGGCGGCGGGAGGTCGAGGTGCGAGGATTAACGCCGGGGTTATCGAGCCCAGGTGCAGAGATCAGCGCTCATTTCCATAAACTGCCACTTTCCTCAGCACTGGGCTCCTTTAATTCCCGCTCATTTATTCCTCCACGCTCAGATGCCAGGGGTCAGAGGTCACAGACCGATAAGTCGCCACGACCTCTGAGGTGGCGCTCGTTCTGGGTTCATCAGCCGTCGACGCCAAATTACCGGGAAGGATGAGCGAAATACATTCAGTGCTTTAATTGGTCTGAAGGAGCAGAACTTTAGAACATTTTAAATAAAGTTGGAATTAATTTTCAAATGATTAAATTCTGACTCTGAACAGAAAGATGCTTGTATGGGACAAAAAAAAGAGCTTCCTCCTCCAGGTTAGCAGATGGGTTGTGGAGCAAACTAAAAAATACGATGTTAAAGGATGTTTCTGTCTTATCTCTGATGTTTGTTCAAGAGTTTCTGAATTGATTTCATTACTTATTTGACAATTATTTGAATAATACACATAATACTACTGACTCATACTAACAACTATCATTAATCACTTTTCTCTGCACCTATTGATCGTGTATGAAGACAGTGCTCATGTAAACACACTTGTTTGTCCCTCACTCTGTGTGTTTCACACCTGACTCCTCTCACTGCATCTTAGCCTCAGACATTAGTTCAGCTCTCCTGCCTTTCAACCGACCGAGCATCTTTCAATAATTATATCCACTCATTAACCCCCCCCCCCCCGTCATCTGTCCACCTGGTCCCCTCGCCGTCCTCAATGTTTGTGGTCTTACATCCAAGCGACATCTTTGAGCACAGAAATGCAAACACGCGTAAAGAATCTGCACCTGAGCCAGCCTCTGATTAGCTGAGGTTAGAGGTTGGGGCCAAACGCACCCACCGTTTATGTTTCATCAGCGCTGCTTGACTGAAGCTGAGGAGGGAAGGGCGGGGGTGTGGGGGGGTAGAGGAGGGTGCTCTTTGGGGGTGAGGGGAGGAAAGAGCTGGAGGGAAGGAAGGAAGGATGCGACAGTAACCAGCAGATCCAATCAATGAATGCGTGTTGGGCTACATGATGGCGATGGCGCGCATCACGTGTCTTCCGATTCGTCACACACTGACTCTGCACTGCCCCCTAATGTTCATGTTGATATTTCATCCCGTGGACGTCTAAACTGGCGCACCAGATGGACGCGGGAGCCTGTGTTGTCGAAGTTTATCTTCGGCCCTATGAAGAGTCTGGGCAGCCTCCTCCTCCTCAGCTGGACTATGCATGAATCCAGATGGCTTTGTGTTAATATTGTTCCGTCTGACTTTTCCGCCGTCATTTCTCCTCGCTGTGGAAAAAGCGGTGGCCCCCACGCCCAGGGGCCTCGCTGCCATCTTCTATTATTTATGAATCTGATGAATAATCTGCCGCCCTGCTGCAGGAGAAGCTGAGATCCATGGCAGAGCAGCAGCAGCGCAGGGTATAATTCTACTTCAGCAGAGAAGAGAAGGAAAGAAATCATCATCTCCCACACGCTTAATGAGAACAAAAGTCCAGACGCTGCTCCTGCTGCACACCACACTCAGCTTGTTAAATGGAACTTTTTATCGAGGTTCAGTCGCAGCGGTGGGGTTTGAACGCTGAGGGGGGTCGAGGCCAAATGTACAAATTGTCCAGAGGAAGAGACGAAGGAAAACAGAAGAGGACGAGGCTTGACCAGCGTTTGTTTGCACAGACAAAAGACAACTCGGTGGACGACGATCCAAGAGACAAATGTAAGTTAATAAGACATCATTCAGATCAGATGTTTAAACGAGTCTGCAGACGTCGTCAGGACACATCAGACCTTCTGTTTACTCTGAACCAGAACATCAAGTGGGAAAGGTTCCAGACCAGGTTGTGTTGAGGATGTGTCATCCTCCTCTGAAGGGAATGAGGTTCCTCAACCTTTAAATTAAAGACAGCCGCTCCTGGGCCACGGTGACTCTAATTCTGTTCCGATACAAAGAACCGTGATCACCTTCTCACTCAGTATCGACCAATCACCAGAGGTCTTATTGATCCGTGAACGCTCCTGATCCTTGACTGAACATCCATGGAGACAGAACGTCTTTTCACCTCCTACACCTTCTCACAATGCAACACACAAATCCACGGATGGACTGAAGAGAGGGAATCCAAAGCCCCGCAACTGAATAATTCACATGATTTGACCTAAACTGGTGCAAATAAAACTTTGACAAGTCATAGAGGAGTCAAAGTAAACAATGTAAATGCATCTAGTGGTTTCTGTGCTTAGTAATTAACAGGCAGACAGACACCGAGGACAGAAGATGCTCAGTAAATAGACAATCTGTTCAGTTGATTATAGTTGTTTTGAAACCAGAAGTAACTGTATTTGGAGGAGCGGGGGGTGCAGCGTGACTGAGAGCTTGCATACACACCCATCTACATGGTTGACCTGCTTCCATTCAACAGGACCAGCTGTCACTCACCCTGCTCCCCCCCCCACACACACACACTGAACTACAGTGCAGTTCCCTCGCTGATGGAAGCAGCCAGAAGCCTCTGTCGCTCCGCCGTCGCGTCGCAAAGACAAGAGCGATTGAATCTGTCGCCGCTGAAATCACCCTGTCAGAGGTGCGAGCAGCTGACGGAGGAAAGCAGGAGTGAAACGGCCAGATTCACTTTTCACTCTGCGTTTTAATTTCCCCTCCGTGTCTTCATCACCTCGGACCGAACCATGCCGCAAAAGCTTCAACCCTTTCAAAATAAATGTCCTTTTCATTTTGTGTTGAATGTTGTGCGCAGTGAAACGTGGACTCGCCCACTAATCGTCTTTTAACAGGCAGCAGGGAAACAGATTCGCAGCTTCTGTGTAAACGGGTAAAGTTAATGATGAAGGCAGCGGAGCAGACGACTATTTAACTCGGCACCGGCCACTTGTTTACTGAGAGAAAGGGCTAACCTTAACCGTACCCTGGTCCACTACGCACGATCATCCAGAGGAAGATGTTGATTAAAATGACGGATTTCTGCAGGTTTGAAATTCGAATGAACGACAGCTAAAGATTTCAAACTCGTCTGATGACTTTACTGTGGAAAAGTTGGGGTTGAAACATTTGAATAATCTATTTCCTATGATGCTATTTCTTTTCTTGACTTGAAAATGAAAGATTCAGTTTTCTGCTCTAAATATATAAAACCACAGAACATGGAGAGTTTCACCATCAGGAGACATTTTGCATTAAAGACTTGGAGACTTAAAAACCAGATACGCTTTAAAAACATGTTTGATCTGAATAGAAGTTTTAACCGAAGAAGCTTTGAATACTAGAATAATTCAGCAACGGCTCAGTGTTTGTGCTGAAATGAGCAAACCCCCCCTCTTCGCCCGCCCCCGTCCTCCCCTGTGTGGGGTGATTTGTCATGCGTGTCATCGGTGGGATGTCACACCTGAGCAGTGTCTCTCTCTCTGCTGAAGATCTATCAGCCCCGGATTTCACATTTTCAGCTTATTTACCTTGTCATTTGTTTTCATTCTTTTTACGGATGCGGGTCATTTGACAGTTTGGAGTTGTTTTCAAACCTTCGGCACATAAACACTCGTACATTACGGCTCTGTGCTCCCCGCTCTTGCAGGCCGCCATCGGCTGTGCAGAGAGGAGGAAATATGATTCCGCCACATGCTGATTTACAGCGAGCTGCTGGTGGAGGCTCACAGATATTTGTTTCCACGCGGCCGCCGGGAGTCAGATGGCGACTGTTGCTATGTCTTCATATCCCCGACACAGCCTGATGAGCTCTAACGTCCTCGCATGGAAAATTTAGCCCAGGTACGGCTGCAGCATGGATCACGACGGCGCGATCTGATGAGTCAGGGTACAAGTTCAAAAAAGGGTAGAAGAACAAACTGAAATTTGAGATTCGTGAACTATTTTCATCCGTGTTCCTTCGTCTGTTTTCGGTCCTCTTTTTTTCGGTGTGTTTTTCTGATGCTTGATGATGATTCGGGTAAATGTCCTCCTCTCATGGAAACTCTTGTGACTTTCAGATAAACGACGTCCAAACATAATAAAGCTCCTCAACAAATAGGCCTTTAATTTACCTCTGATAGAAGAGCAATGAAAAAGTATGGTGAGTTACGGCTGTTAGAAAATAAGCTGCACTGATCTTTATGCTCCATTATCCCATCATACACACACACACACACACACACACACACGTGCACGGTCTTCTCTCCTGGACGTCGGCAGTAAAACGTTCACGAGCTGCCGATGACGAATGGCGGCAGTAAGAGGGTGATGAGGTTCAGTGTGATATTCCCTCTGTTAACAGCTTCACATCAGATTTTACTGCCACAGGTTAGAAGCACTGTCAGCTGAAAGCTACGAGTGACGTCAGTGGACATTACAGAACCAGAGACTCACCGGAGCTGTCCACCGTCGGTCCAGAGGAGAGAGGCGAGGGATCCTGCCGGGGACAAGATGATCTTGACGCTCAAGATGATTACAGCTTGTCTGAAGTGTGCACAGTCCGTCATCTGTGAAGAAGAAGACTGATTAAAGGAGTTAATCAGATCAAAACAAAGATTCACACAGGAATCCTTCTCCATGTCAATAAATCGGGTGATTTATTTAAGCGTCTTACAACAACCATCACCAGAACTTAATAAAATAACTAGAACCAAACCGATCAGAAACACTTGGACAAAATCAGCGAGATAACAACGACCTGAGATAATTATTATTTAACCTCAACGCTTCAAATTTAAAGAACACATTTAATAATCGTATTGTTCTATTCTGTATATTTTTCCGAAAAATCTTTATTTATTCTGTCGGAAAGTTCAATGTCCCATATTTAATTAAACGTGTTTTATAGAAATATGATTCAACATCAACAAACTCCTGGAGTTTCAGACGTGATCGCAAGCTACTTCATTTAATAACCAACAATTAGGAGGAAGTTCATTTCACTGTACAGAAATTTCAGATTTGTCTGCGTGTCGGAGAGAAACAAAAGAGCCGTCCACCGAGGCTCCATATCAGAAACCATCTGGACGGGAGTTCGGCTGCGATTCCCTGCAGACACTTCATATGAAACTTTAATTAATGGGGAGGATGTGTGATCACGGTGCGGTGAAATCAGTGGCCTCCGTGGCTGAAACGGGCTGCCTGACAACAACAACCTTCCTGCTCGGGGGAAACCTGACAGTGGTGGCGCCGGGTTTGCAAAAGAAGAGGAACTAATTAAATTTGGGTCTCGGTTCGCTGTTTTCTCTCAGTGCGCCCGGAGCGGCAGCTGGGAGGAGAGGGAAGAGGGAGACGGAGCAGAGAATTAAACGCCATCGCTGACAAGTTTGGCCCGAGACGGCTTCACGGGTGAGACGGAACATCGCAGTGTCCGTGTCCGACACCAGGTGCTAAATACAGGACAGTGCGCTCAGGTGGGCGGAGGACGGGTGAGTGGCTGTGACGTGAAACTCCTACAGGCAAAATCATCCCCAGTGTTTCTTCCTGAGAACGATCGGACGACGGCCTAGTGCAACACTCACAAAATCCTCAGCACAGAAACAGAGGTGTTCTCCATCTTAAGAGATCTGGAACAGACAATAGTCTCATTGAAGTGGCTGCTCCATGTCGTGGTTGTGTGTCCATCGTTGTGTTTCCATGGCTTTTGTTGTGAGACAGAAGAACATTTGTGCTAATGCTAACTGACTTTGATCTGTAACTGTCCCATTTAAGATCTCGCTCCATGGAGGAGGTGGAGAATATAACACAAGACCCAATGCTGACGACGCGATTTTATTGATCCGTCAAAAGCCAAGTTGACCGTTTTTCGGGAGCAGCAGAAAATGGCAGAAGTTTTGAACCGAACTGAAGTGAGCTGTTCCAACGCTGAGGGTTTTTCTTTCCGCGGCTCTGCTGAGCATTTTTTACTCTATTCATGTGCGAGCAGGGACCAGCAGAGGCTCACTGATCACAACACAGTCAAGGTCCGCCGCCTCTGTTGCGCACAGCAAAGCTTTAACTCAGCCTTTTGGACGTCCTTCACGCGGGACCGGCTGCTGTTCACAGAGCGAGGCCGGCGGCCTCAAGGACGACGCTGCGTTCCCTCCACTCACATTTATCTTCAAGAAAAATCTGGATGAAAGCTGAGTCGCTTGTATTAACACGCGAGAATCTATGAGGTTATGGGAACGCAGCAGAAATTACATCCAGTTCAAATCAGACGTGATGATATTCAGTCGCATTAATGATTTTATTTACCACATTAATTTATTCATGTGAACTTTTTACAGACACATCCTTTAATACTGTTTCCAGACGTACAGGGAACTCCAGATCATCTCCTGAAACGATCCGATTGTGAAACTAACTTTTTTATTTATTATTTTCGCGACAGCTTCACTCGGTTTGTCTTCAGACTCTCAGATGCAGAAAACTTCCTCTGACAGGAGAAACTGCAGGGCACAAGTGAAAAGACATTTTAAAGATGGATGACACCTTTTCATGCAGATTCTGCATCAGGACCCCGAAGCAACATAAAACAAAGACAAACATGTGTGAGAGTGATCCAGGAAGCTCGACAGCTTCCGTTCCTTCTGTCAAACATGAAACCGCGGGAAAAATCCAATAAGGTTAATTGCAGTAT
Organism: Pseudorhombus dupliciocellatus; assembly: GCA_016785235.1. Lineage (NCBI taxonomy): Eukaryota > Metazoa > Chordata > Actinopteri > Pleuronectiformes > Paralichthyidae > Pseudorhombus > Pseudorhombus dupliciocellatus. The sequence goes on from JAFBJW010000117.1 coordinate 3,686,670, forward strand.
TTTGTGTCGCAGGGGCCGTAATTAGCTCGGCTGTGATTTCCCCGCTGCTTTGATGAACTCGTGAACATGAAACGGGTTCTTTCTGAGAAGCCTCGCGGTCGACTGTGATCAGCTGATACGGGCACGGCAGTGACACGTGCTTTGATCTCCCCACAACAGCGAGAGAGGAAACGCAGCTCGAATATTCTCCCACATGCAAATCGCACGGCCGCCTCCCAGCTCCGTTTAACACTTTCACACAGTTACATCATGAGCTGAAGAAACGCCGGCGCTGCTTCTCTTATTTACCTCCTGACGTGGAAAGACTGTGGAGACAGAACGCTTTCGTGTCCTCATCCATCCATTCATGGCAGCTTATCCAGGGTCAGATCACAGAGGCTGCAGGTTAAGTGAAGTATTACAGGGTCCCTCGTCCTCGAGGACGTCCCAGGACAGGATGTGTTGTCTCCTGTGGCCTGACTATGGTTTAATATGTCTCTGTGCCCTGTGATCGGTCCAAAAGTCACTTTAACTGTCACTTTAAAACAACAACAAAATAATTGCTGCTAATAGTTCATTGCACAATCACTGCACTGCTTTTTACTGTGTTTTTTATATTGTTTACTTGCACTGTGTGACCAGAGAGAAACACAATTTGGATTTTTGCTTCTACTTTTACTTTGTCTGACATATTTGGAAGGATTGATAATAAACTAAAATTGAACTGAGCTGAATCGATTTGAAGTCCAAACTGTCCAGGGAGAATCAAAAGCTTTTTCAGGATTTATTTAAAAGATTTATTTATAAAAAAAGATTTTGAAAATTCCTCTGAATAAAATAAAACAGTTTTATCCTCACGATAGTTATCCCTTAAATAAGCAGAGAGGTTTTTACAACTCTGTTGTTAGTTTATGAAAAGAAACACAAGCAGGAAGCTGAAGAGTCTCCTGCTGTGATAATCACCGCTTACTCTGCACGCCGCTGCCTTAAAGAATATACGTGCTCATTCAGACAATATTCAGGTGTTCTAGAGCTGTAAACAAGCATCTTTAATTTCTTCTGAACTTGGAATCTTAATAACTCTGGTGACCCTTGACTTCACGCTACATCTTGATCAGCCTGACACCAGAAGTAACCATATTTGGAGGAGCAGGGGGTGGAGCCTGAGAAAACGTCAGAATCTGTGTGTTGGAGACAGAGCCGGTCTCACCGCGGAGTCCCTGCCGCGGATCACTAACCTGATGTGATCGGGCTAAGCGAGGCCGCTCGCTGCCATCAATTCATTTCTGAAACACGGTCTGTATGGAAATGGGCCTCAGCGATAGGATCAAACACAACCAGCTCTGAAATGAATGAACCACTTCAAGGAGCCGAAGCTTATCACGCTCTGCTTATCGGTGGTTTATTCCACAGCAGATTGACGTGAGCGATGGCATTAGCCGCTATCTCAGACACATGGTTTAAGCCAACAGGAAACATACCTCAGCGAGGGTCAAGTCTCAACAGGAAGGACAGAATCGACCTCTAACCAGGGCACGAGCCGAAGAGCAGAGAGCTGGAAGTCAAACGATAACAGGGTTTTCAGATTCTTCTCCCCAGCTCTGTGGCCGACAAGCCTTTTGGGTTAAAGTCATGAAGATCAGTTCGAGTGGAGTCACTAAAACAGCATCAGATCCATTTCAGTCAGTCGTGGAGTTGCCCGGCACCGCAGCATCGAACACGCAGAGAACAGAGTTGAAATTAATCACAGGTCCGGCGGGCGGCTACGACTCGGCCGCTCCTGCATATTTCATTCATCTCCTCGGCACCATGACTCGATCAATCCTTCATGAATAAAAAACCAGGCCCATTTAAACCAGGGCCTCATCTGCATCTGTCCGACTCCCCCTTCATTCACCTTCAGTGACCCGCCACTGCCACCGCCATCGCCACCACAGCGTCACGAGACAACACGTAACAGCCTCCAGCGGGTCAGAAAGAGGCTCAACAGAATCGCATGTGATCGGTAAAGTTTCAAATGACACTGGAAACTCATGGCAGCAGTTATTCAATAAATCAGCAGTGATTCATTATGAACCTTAAATAATTAATAAATTAATCTTGTTCTCATTAAAATCTTAAACATTTTGGATTTTAAATCAAAACGTCCGGGCTTCAGCGTCTTGATTCACACGCTCACACACACATCATCATCATTATTATTAATATTGCTATTATTATTATTATTATTTAAAAGCAACAACATGTTTCTTGAAGTCATCACTAACAATTTCCAGATATACTCTACAGAGCAGATTGTCAGTCAGACACTATTTATATATCAAGTTTTAATATATTATATTTGAACGAGTGAAAACACTGATATGAATAACACATGATGGTGTTTACAGTCCTACACACAATTCAATTAACTCATTTATATCTCGTTAACTTTATACTTCAATCAGCAGGTTAAGGTCGAAATGAAATGTTTATGGTTAAAGAATCATGATTAAGAACACATTAAACATGTGATTTTTAGAAGACAAAGATTATTTGTGACTGAATATCTAAAATGCAGACAGGCAGCTCAGACAGAATGAAATCTAAAAAAGTGCCTTTCCTCTGGTCTACATCACTCTTACTTCCTGGTCCCTAACACCTTTAGTACCCCCCCCCCATCACTCTCCCTCCTCCTGGTGAATTTGTATTGCCGTCATGAATCTCTCACATTGACACGGCGCCTTTAGTTTGCGCTGCCGCTGCCTGAATCACTTTGGTGAATTTGGTTTTGATGACTTTAATATCGGCTCTGACCCGCATCCTGTTAGAAACCTGCAGGTAGACGGGCAGGTTTCCCTCATAAATTACCCGTCCTGCTGCGGGGAAATAATAAACATCAGAGCGACGGCGGGGGAGGATTACTAATGGGCTGTGGCTAAAGATTTGCAGCACGGCCGATCTGTCAAGAAAATAATAATAATAATAATAATAATGGTGCCTCAGTCAGAAAGGAATACACATCTGCAGGTGTGTGTGTGTGGGGGTTCCAGACGTGACTGACACCCAATAAATAACCCATTTCAATTTTTGAAGCAGTCATGATGATAAACTCCACAACAGGCTTTCGCGCTCACCTGTGTTGATGCATTGCGTCCCTCTCACATGACAAAGTGGCTGTTTAATCACAAATCTGTCGCCACGCTCGAGCAGCCATGCTCCTGACGGCAGCGGCGGGGGGGGGGGGTCGGGGGGGCCGGGGGGGGGGGGGGGGGGGGGGGGCGGGGGTTCCCTCCAGCATCCACTCTGCAACAGAAACACATCTTAAAGGCCTCGGCAGTCGTGAGGAGACAGTCGATCACAGACACGACTGGAAACCTGCACTTTGTTTGTCATTTGGGAATGAAACAGCCCAGCTCAAACATTTTCCACAAGGAATACGGCAGCGGCGGGGGGGGGGGTCGGGGGGGCCGGGGTTCCCTCCAGCATCCACTCTGCAACAGAAACACATCTTAAAGGCCTCGGCAGTCGTGAGGAGACAGTCGATCACAGACACGACTGGAAACCTGCACTTTGTTTGTCATTTGGGAATGAAACAGCCCAGCTCAAACATTTTCCACAAGGAATATTGCCTCGTCCTCGCGGTGATTAATTCACTGATTTACAACTCTGTGGGCAGAGTAAAGATGGAGGGATCAGTGGTGGAGAAAGAAGAACAGAAGCTGTGATTAGATGAAGGCAGGTGACGGCGGTCCGACTCCTACCACTGTCTGATGTGGTTCTAACATCGCGAGGAGCGGCGTCCGCCGGCAGCTCGCTGACCCATCTGACGGCGGTCTAATTGGACTTCTTTAATTAGACGGCTGAGGTGTCTCCGTCCCTCTTGTCCTCTGCCGACAGAGGAAGACGAAGGTTTGGCGGGCTGAGCGGTTCCTGAGGCTCAGCGCAGGGACCTCCTGATTGGGCCCTCAGCTTTTCTCGCCGACCTTGCAGAGCGCTGGCCGTTTAAGTTTGACTTGAACTGGCGACGAGGGATTTTGGGAGGAGTGAGTCTCGTTTCTAGGTAACAGAGCAGCTGTGAGCCGCGATGCTGTCAGACGATCCAACAGCTTGTTTGTTTTCTTGAACGCTGCCTCTCTTCCTCCGAGGGGGTTTCTGCCGGCTGAACGGAGACGAGCGCTCGCTAATTTAAGACTAAGTTGATTTAACTGCAAATTAAAAGAGTTTATTCCAGCGTTGTTCTTAGGACAGCTCTGCATTAGCAGCAGTGTTTAGTTTTCTTGTCGTGAGCTGCAATCATTTCTCTCTAACTGGATCTCTGTAACCACATTTGCTCTGATTAGTGTCATAAATGTCAGCTCGTTGCAGCACATCACCTTTTCCCATGAAAACTGAACCGATGCTGAGGTCAGACTCAAAACTTTTGGATGTCTCTGGACCGTGGATAATTTCCTGCCGCAGAAGATTCAAACAGCTGAACTGTGATGAACCTCAGTTTATGTCGATTCCTGACATTAAGGCGTGGCGCTGTCTCAAAGATCATTTACTTTCTTGACAGAGATCAGTTTTCTCCTCTGTTTGCTTCTACAGCTCCTGCATATAAAAACAGGAAGTAAGGAAACTGAAAACCCAGCAGCAGCAACACTGGCCACTGTCAGAGAAAATGGTTTGGAGTTGGAAAAAGTTTCTGTTCTGAATCATCCATCTTGGATATGGGAAACCAGATGGTGCAGAGGTGGAGCCTGACTGACAGCTCCAGGACAACCCCCCCAACACGCACACACGTCAAACTTTGATTGATGTTAAAAAATCAAGTAAAGTTCAATAAAGTCTGATCGTCTACATGAAAGAATTAACAAATAATTTCAGATCTGATTCACTGAGACAATTAATATAATTTAATTTACTGGAAACACACGACACTATTTAAAAATGTAATAAACGTGACTATGATGAATTAAAGTGTATAAAGAAGAACTTGTGTTTATAAATTCCACGTTGTGTCTACTTTGACATTGATCGTGTCGCCATGGAAACACGCCGGTAAATATCCATGTCAGACTGATGCTTCGTGAAATGAAGAATCCTGATGGAGGAGAAGAGGATGAGGCATCTTCTATCACCACGGAGATCAGCAGCTCCCATAACAGCCTCCTCTCTCTTACTGAGGCCTGCTGGGGGATGATGGGAGTGGGGGGGTGATGGAGCATGGTTGGTGGGTGGGTGGGGGGTTATGTGGGCGTGAAGCGGCCCTGGCAGGCCTTAATGCAGCTGTCAGGCGTCCTGGTCCAGCGATGCGCTTTCCCCCGTTCCTTCACCGTCACCGCCGAGATTATACGGCTTTTAAATGAGCCGCGGCGGCAGGGAACGGCTCCCGGGGAACGCCTGTCGCTGCGGCAACATGAGCCATGATTTGCCGTGCCATTAATCTCGCCAGGGAGATCTCGGCCGATTTGTCCTCGCCAACAAATGAAGCTGTAAAACTTCTCCTCCTGCTGGATGAGTCTGTGCGTGTGACAGAACCGGGGCGCAGACACCTGAACGCCGCTCGCACCCCGTCGGGTGCATCCAGAGCGTAAGAGACTGACTTCCTCCTGAAGGACGGATGGAAGTGAAACAGACTTCAGGTTGTTCATTTCTGACAGTGAAGCCTTCACTCAGGACGTCAGTCATGTCATCCACACATGGAAAATGTCTGAATCATCATTTCTGGTGGTTCTTGGTTCCAGTTCGCACAGAAACATTGAAACACGTTTGTCAACGCTGAGCTGCTCACACATGAACTCTGTGCCGTCCATTCTTCTTTTATTCACATCTGCAGTTTGACATCTCTGCTCTAGAATAAAAAAAATCCCAGCGGTCATTGAAGTGACTCATCTATACACATCTGTATATTTACAGTTTCCTGCTCCTTCAGATTCTGCATCATCTCATCCCATTCACCAAAGCATCCTGTTTCTCAGGCCTTGCTGGGCCCCTGAGGGGCCCCTGAGAGGAGCTCATGTGTTCCTGCTATGTTTTGTTTCTGCCTCCTCTCATGGCGGCCATTAGGCTGTGGGCCAGCGGCTGCAGCGATCCGAGGCGTGGAGGACGAGCATCAGCAGCAGTTGCAGAAGATGAGATGCTAGAAGTTTTTAATGGATCAGAGGGGGAGAACTGGGTCGGTGATGTGACCTAACTGGTCTCCCAGGCCCCCCCCCCCTCGAAACTTCAGCCCCTCCATCCAGCAAAGCACACTGGGAAAGATGGTGCGTAGTTGATTTAACTACGGCCTCGGGGCCCCTGTGGGGGGAGGGGTTTGTTGTTGGGAAGTGGTGTCCTACATCATCTGTTGTTTCCACCTCATAAAGGATCTGAAGCTTCTCCGTTCTCCTCTGTGAGAGTTGAATTCCCCGGCTGCCCCGTTACACATGAGCCTTCTAAATATAAAGGCTCGCTGTGGAAAAAATAAAATAAAGTTAAATTAGACGCCGGGGACAAAACTCTCCAACACTGTGGAGCTCGGGTTTCCACATGTGAATTAAAAACCTCCATCACAGAGTCAATTTGTTTTTTCTCTCCGTTGATCTCAGAGCAGCAGCAGCAGCAGGTTCTGCTGAGTCTGGATCTGTTTCACATGTTCAGGCATTAAATCATGAAACCAAGAGAATGCTTGATAAACCTTCATAGTTTATTTTATCAAGAAAATTATGATGGCAGTTAAACTAGTCCTGACGCTCAATGTTTGTGTTCTGGTGTCAGAATTCATTATTTCTATTGTAACACAGCCAAGTTTTGAAACTGTGCTGTTAACATCATGTCAATCTTTCTACCGATAATATTCAAGGTCGGATAAAAACTCACGGGTCCTGATGAGGCGGTCATCGGCTCACAAGTTCGAACAGAAGAATCTGGACCTCTGACCACAGGAGCCACGTCTGGACAGAAGGATTGAGTGAAGACGTCAGAAATGTCCTGAGATGATGTTTGATGAGCAGCTGAGCTGAAGACAAACACCAGTGTCTGCTGCGGGGACAGAGTCAGGCCTCCAGAGGAACCACACGGCACCAGAAACGTTTTTTGAGCAGTCGAGCAGCTTCATCTGCGAGATGGAGTAAATTAAGGTGAGAGTCGTGGAGGAAAGACGGTAAAGCTGCGGCTCTCGGCTGCTTATCTGAGAGGCGTGAACAGGTACTTACTCCAGCTGTGAGAGACGCCAGCGGGAGCACTACCTCGCTAACGCCGGATTAGCGGCGGGGCTCTGTCACTTCGGTTTCCCCAGCGGAGTGGGAGTGAAGGTGCTGGGGCTCTGATCAGACTCAGGTCCTGTGGTTTCCTTCACGCTGCTGCTGATTGGAAATGTTTTCCTCCTCAGCATCAGACCCTAGACTCTAGATTCTTACGAGGCATTCAAAGTAGATTCTAGTTTTTCAACAAATTCAAATAATGAGGACATCAATATATTGTTTTTCTGACAGGCTGTGATTTAAATTTTTGAGGAATATAAAAGTTTAAAAAGCTCCAGTGACGAGTCAGAGAATTAAACCTGTATTAGCTGTATTAATTTTTCTTTGGACCAAGTTGTTTCAAGTTTTAGGAGAATCACTGATCAAACTTTTATTCGGACTTATGAACCTTGTACGGAATAAAAACATTTGTAATCTGTGAAGGAACCTAAGCCCTGACTCTTTTGGTTTTATGACTGAAACTCTACAGAGGATTTAATCCTCTTGGATTTACGACATACACACTTCAGAAATCGTATTTGTATGGAAGGTGAACAAAGGTCAAAGCGGACACAAGAATGAACCCAGTGACATCAGCAGCCTTGATGGTGTGGTGTCATCCCTCCGTGTTCGATGTTGAGCTGGACGAGTCACAGACAACAGGACTGTTTAACCCTGACAGGAGCGACCCCTGCATTCACAGACTGAGGCTGTGGCTGCTGTTAATTCTCACTTTATCGGGCACGAGTGGAAGTTTGCATATTTGTGCGGCGGCGTGGCTTCTCTCTGCGCTTCTCTTTGTGAGTCCTCGGCCTGTAAGTCGCTGCCGAGGTCTTTGTGGAGACTTGTGTTAAATTATACAGCAGCTGATAAAAACCAGCGCAGCTTTAAGAAGTGAAAGAAGAAGAAGATGGACCAGAGAGCAGCTGAGGGGGGGGGGGGCGGTGGCGCGAGGTTGACTTTGAAGAGCAGCTGGAAGATTCGGATAATCCACTCGACAGATTTGACGGCACAAAGAGAGGAAGACGAATCCAGGCCGACTCTAAACCTTTCCCCTCTCCTTCCTGGTGTTTCTGTCTTTGTTGTCTGCGCTCTGAACGACTCTGTCACCCTCGTGTCGCTCTGTGAGGAGAGGAATTACTGAGGATTTCCACACACTCCAGAGCGAGCATTAACAAGTCATTCACTCCATTACTGGACATGAAATCAGGAAGAAGAATCCGTCAGACGGACAAGGTCAAGTTGAAATCAGATGGAACTCTTCATCTGCGGGAATTTACATCAAGATTAAAACAACAGAGTTTAGAAATGTGGTTATTTCATTATTTTGAGCTTTAAAACCTACTATGTGACAATTCTTCATTCAAATATATAAAAACTTTGTGACATTTATGTTCGACCTCTTTGTCAAATGTCAAAATCCAGTTTTAGGTGACTTTAGGTGTGAAAAACAGTTTTAATTCATAATGGTTTGCTTCTCAGATTATTTTGATCTTTTCTTCATCATCCTGGTTAGTAATGCTGATGATTGTCCTTCTCCTCCTCCTCATGAAGGTTTTATTCTGGCCAGACTCTGGACTTTGTGCCCGGCTCTTTGCTACAGTGCTGATCTTCATCTGGATATAAATTACATCCATTAAATAATAAAAATATCCATGTTTCTTAGCAGACAGACTTTCTTTCCTCCAACACAATTAATATGACGACTTTGAAATAGTAACTGGAGTCTGACTTTCTTCCTTTTTAATTTTTTTAGGTCCATGTCTGATGTCACCGGTCCATTTTCATGAAGTTCTGCGTCTATCCGCGTGCAGCAGCAGAATTAGCTGCGGCAGTCTGAAATATGAGTCTGTAATCACTGCGAGGGAGGAACGAGGCCGCAGAGTTCACAGCTTCTTAATTAGTTTGCAGTATATGTGTAATTATTCCTGCATTTTTAAATTCACTTTAGGCGCCGTTTCTCTTTTTCCTCTCTTCATTTTTAAGGATCTGGTTCGAGGATGTCCTGCAGTAAGAAATCAATCCCACATTAGGCCTGGCAAGCTGCGTGTAATTACGCACGGTGGTTTTTCTTTCTTCTCTTTTTAGATTTTCACACTTTCTTTCTCCTCCTCACTCACAGGAACTAAGTGGACAGGCTACAGGGTTTCAGGTGGTTTACAGCTGTTCTGAATGTTTCAAATGTGTTACACACCAAATATAAAACACTTTTAAATAATAGATGCAAAATATCAGCTCATCACATCTTTGTAGTTTTAAAAAATAATCCTGGTTTAATCTTGAACAACTGTAATAATACAAAATTGCAGATGATTATTAACATTTAAATTATGGTATAATAATAGTGATTATGATTATACTGTATTCTTCTTGTTTAAATTTGTTACAGACGAAGGGGTAATAATTTGCCCTTCCTCCTCCCTTCCCCATCTCTTCCTCCTCTGACTGAATGTGATGTAATTCTCTCCTCAGTGTTGTTCTGGATCTCTGCTCATTAATAACCTGCTCCGCTCGACCAGCGGCTGTTTGGACCCTGCAGCTCATGGAAACTCATGGAAACACAAAAACACAAACAACAGCATCTATTATCAAGTGAAACTCTGTGTGTGTGTGTGTGTGTGTATGGGGGGGGGGGGGTCCATTTGTTGCTGCGTTCACAGAAATCTGGATTTCTTTATTTCATCTTGTTTTTAGCTTTGATCTCTCCCGCCACATGCTGCTTCCTGTCCATCAAACTGTGGATGTCAAACTGCTCAGTGTCTCCAGGATAATCATTTTGTTTTCTCTTGCTGAATTTGAAAACTCAAAGTGTCACATTATTTAGTTTGTTCTAAAAGGACAGATACGATTTCTCTCATCACCACAACAGACAGGGTTTTACCTTCCTCTGGACAGAGGTGCTGCTGAGGATGAGGAGCTGAGGAGGAAGAGGTGAAAGAGAGCGATCATTCCATTTCCATCTCACGCAAACATAAAAGAACAAACAAACCTTTACAGTTAATCATTAATGAAAGAATAGATGAATGGAATGTCTTTCTTTTGTTGACAGGGTTCAGTTTAGTTTTGCTGTATGACTTAAAGACCCAGGTATCGTTTCAGTGTTTCCTTCAGCAGCTGTGGAATGTGTCACATCTTAGGGTTCCAGGTTTTTATTTCAGAGTCAGACAGCTGAAGGTGAAATGTTAGGTCCATTTGAAAAGACTCTGGATGAATCCACAAGGACACGAAACGTTTCATACTTACATTTTTCATTTTTTTTAAGTTTGATGATTCTAAATGTTCAGCATGTCCCCTGAGGAGGCAGAGGACAATGACAACAAGCAGATGGTGGAGAAGAGACAGACAATCAGACCGTAAAGACGTGTGTTTGTGTGTGTGTGTATTTATTTACACAGAGAATAATGTGTCTCATCAGAGGACACAGACACGTTGTGTTTTTGTCTTTTTGCTCTGCCTCTGGATCAATATCAATATTTTTCTTTTGGATTGGATTTTGTAATTTGTAAAAGATTATTTGTCACAAACTCTTCTTCACCAATCTGCTGCAGTCTCTCATTCACTTTATTTCCCTGATGCTCTTCCACTAGAACAATAAAAAAACAGTAAATCGTCATTTAGAAATGAGATCTCATCAAAATGTGAATCCAATTTTATTTGATTAACCAAGCAGCTCGTGACCCAACCGACGAGTTTCCCAGGAGAGAATCATGGCCTTTGAGTGGGGGAGTGGGGGGGGGGGGGGGGGGGCCAAAACCGGGGGGGGGGGGGGGGGGGGGGGGGGGGGGCGACAAAACCAGTCCACTTCAGCTGTCCATTCACCTGCTGGCTCTCACCTGTGGTCATAAGGCAGTGATCGGTGACCCCATGACGGACCCATGAGGAGCATCACATCACATCAGGCCTGGGAGCCTCTCTGTGTTGCTGATGTGTGACGTTTGGAGAAGGGACCCACATCAGAGGGTGAGGTTCATAATGCGCCGCGCTGACATCAGTCTGTAACTCCGACCTCACGCGGTTCACAGACGCCACTGTTGGTGTTTGTCTCTGGATTTGTATCTGAAATGTAAATTCCTCCCTGGTTGCGTGTCTCTCAGTATGCAGCATGTGGAGCCGCAGACTGACAGAGGGTGAGTCTGATATTCTGCAGCAGATGAGAAAGTCGACGCTCCGCTGCGAGATATGTGCTTTATCCAATCCTGCCATCACCTCCAACAACAAATAATACCTGAGCCTCGGCCACAGGAGCAGCAGCAGCCTCCAAATCTCATTAAGTTAGAGATGGGAGAGGCAGCAATTGTTTTTTATGTTACAACACACACACACGCACGCACGCACACACACACTTTGCCTTGTTTTTCTCTTCTGTGCGACGCCTGAGCATGAAAATAAAGCCTCCTCCTCCTCCTCCTCCACTGCCTCTGGCTCTGCGACAGGACGTTCTCATCAAATCATTACTTTTATTAACGGTCAGATGGCTTTTTAATAGAAACGCTTTATTATGTCGTTTCTCATTTTCACCCTCACGGTGAAATTTCCTCCCGATGTTTGTTGATGTTCTTTTCTTTTTCCATATTTTTCGGGGGTATACAGCTTCAGGGTGTTGCTGCCACCAAGAGACACTTTTACATGTTGGAGGTGGAGGGGTGGGGGCATGGGAGGGTGTAGCTGGTTATTGGTTTCTGTTTGTTTTTGATAATTTGCTTTCAGGGAACATCCAGTGCTCAGCACTCTGTGCTCACACCGAATCAGACAAGTTTCACACTTTATTGTTATTTCCCCTCTCGTGTCATCAGCCCTGATATTTCCCCCCAGGACTTCATTTCCAAATTTGGGAGTAAACGTGTAACATGTGAGCGTGTTTCCACAGCACCGGGCTGAGTGCGGAGGATAAAAGTCACCGAGCGGCTGCAGGTAGCGTGAGTTGATTTGATGTTTGCGGCGGGGCTCCGTCCTGCATGAAGACAGGACGACTTCTTAAATCCATTAAATCTGAACAGAGCGAGTCGCCAGCTTTGTCGAAGCCATAATGTGAAGTAACATTTCATCTGAGACGAACACGGCACAGAGATGATGGAGTTCATGTCAGAGCACATACACCTGAAACTGTTTTTCTTCAATGACAGATGGTGACGAGACTTGACAGGAAACAGACGTGTTCTCTCCCCGATTGGTCCTCCACACGGGAGGGACTGAGCTTTGACTGACACCTCCCTCACCCCCGTATCTTGGTGATTAATCTGAGGTCATGAGTCTGCAGCCAACCACCAGGGGGCGACCTGTATGTTTTGGCCTCACTTTTGGGCCAGGTCATCCATCTTTGCTTTTAATGTGAAGCTGCTGCTGCTCAACTCCCTGATCTTTGAGGAAATGGCAATGAAGACCACTATTCCCATGATGCCTCAGTGCTTCACCCTGTCAATTCTTCTTGTCCCGTGTGTCCAACATGGCTGACCTGCCCGTCTGGCAGACACGACATCTGACTGAGCTCGTGCCAAACTTAATAACGACAACAGCAGACATGAGATTTCCTGCTCTGTCTGGGCTGTCGGGTTCATAAACAGTCAACAGTCTGTCCCGGTCAGAAGCGGCGATGCTCTAATTGGAGCGGGACGGAGACGGAGTGACTGTTAGCTCAACTGGCAGGTGGTAAAACAGCAATTAAAAACCTAAACTGTGTTTCCTCTCAGAGAGCGTGTCTTATTTGTAACAAGTGAAGTGATAAAAGAGGAAAATAATTGGATTTCTTCCCTCTGCCCTTCTCGCCCTCCAACTCTTAAATGTTTGGGGAAAAGGATCTTTGAACAAAGTTTATTTCATTCTAACCTTTGATTAACGGTTTCCCCACTCGAGGCCGTGCTGCAGGAGAAGCAAATTATTCTTAAGATCAAGCTTTTAGCCGTCTCATTATCCATTTGCCATCTCCGCTCAGTTTTTCTCCGCTCCTCCAGATACTAAATGATGTGTCTGTCCTCTGAAGATTTCAGATTGGACGACTCCAGCTCTGCGCCCACCTGCTCCACAAAAACTCAGGAAACTTACTCGTCTAAGTGCCACCATAATCCTTCCCTAACAAACAATCATTGAAATCAAAGAGACGAGAATCTTTCATCATCCAGCCTTTTCAGAAATAAAGAGCAGAACAAGAGGGAAATATTATACAATAAAAATATATAAATATATATATCTTTCCCAGCACGATATTAAACTGAGCTTTATCAACAGGAATAAGAGACGTGATTCAGTCAAACAATAAAACTGATTCACATCCTTAGATCACAACTCAACAGCTCCCAAATATCAAACTTTACTTTCCTGTTAAGAATCAATCAGTGAAAGGTTCAGTGAGTAGGACTGAGTGCCCTCTAGTGGTGAAGTCTTCCAAAAATAAAGAAGCCTTGTCTCCACCATTAACCTGACACAAGTGGATTCAGACACGCGACGTGCGTCAGGCAGAGTGGTTCCAACAGCGCTCAGCGTCTGCAGGCGGCAGTCGGAGTATTTTACATTATTGCAAATGTCGGCATGAATTTGAATTAGTTTCCTCGCTGTGGAACAGAGCAGCTGTTTCCCCTCAGCACTTTATGAGAGTCCGCCGTACCTGCCGACCCGCTGCACGTCTCTGACATCACCGCTCCGCCATGGCCGCGCGTCACCGACAGATTCGACGTCTGGGCCTCGCCTCTCCAGACGCATATCCATCTCCCATTACCTCCGGCGGCTTCAGTCTACTGCTGCGGATACAAACTCAGTCTGCTCTTTAATATTTCATCTGCAGTGATATGATGTACAGGGCCCGGTCGTCTCACCTGCCAGCTGCATGAAGAAAGTCTGCAATAGAGACACGTGGAGTTTTATTATTCTTATTTGAGCGTTCTCACTCTGCCAGTTTCATCTCTGAATTATTAACACGGCCTCCACCTGCAGCGAGGTCTGAGACAATAAATCTTCATCTCATATTCAGAAGCTCATTAATTAATCACAATGGTGGGCTCAGAATTATGGATTTTAATCTCCTGAATAATTCATGTGGAAGCTTTATTTTAGCCATCTGCAAACAACTCATCTATATAATGAGCTGCGAACGTGTCAATAAGAGGCTTCACGTCTGAAAACATCCAGGCTGTTTGTGGCTCATTGATTTATCATAGAGCAACTTTCACTTCATCAATGGGCTGTTTTTCTTTTGTTTCAGTAACGAGCCCGGAGCGCTGACCTTCTGCCTTGGCAAACATTAGCTCTGAAAAATGGTCGACAAAGCCACAGCGTTTAGCTGCCTGTGACCAGAGCCGCGACCGCAGTAATTATTTTCCTCTCTCCGAGCCGAGCGGCGAGAGCAGAGGCCTCGGAAAGAGAAAGAAAACAACATCACACGGGTCAGAGTCTCTTCATCTCCTCTGCAGCTCCGAGTTCACAGATGCTGAGTTTATCTCGTCAGGATCAGCAGACGAGAGTTCACTGATCTGGAAGACAGAGGCGATTCCAGCCATTTTAAAAGCCGAGAGAGAGTCTGGCTTTGTTTCTGCTTTGCACAGACAAAAGTTTGTACACTCACATTAAACTCTATGAAACCTCGAGTATGGTCACAGCACAAGTCACTAAATCCACACGAAAAAAATACGAAGTCTGGACAAAAGGTTGTTCACTGCAGGAGAAATTTCAAAAACAACTCTGCGGCAACTTTAAAGATTCCAGAGGTTGTTTAACAGAGTCAACGGAATAAAGAAGTCAAGTAAAACAGGAAAATAATGTCAAAGTGAGAGAATCAAACTTTGGGTTGAAACTGTGGAAGTGAAAGTTTCTGAGATGTTCGGATTATAGCGCCCCCTGATGGCAGCAGCAGCTCTGACTGCCGGATTGAGGAAACAGGAAGTGCAGGATGTTTGTCCAGACAACGGAGCCTCATGGCAGACGGTCAGCTGCCCTACCTGTTACACTGCCACTTAGAACTGTGGAGGATTATTCCGACTCCGTGTCCTCAGTGAAAGTCAGAACAGAACAGAACAAGAGACCGGCGGCTCCGAGGCTGCAGCCCACACATAATAACGCACGCGGGCGCTCATCTCCGGGCCGACACGAGTCATGACCCGGCCCGACGTCTTTGACAGCGGTGACAAAACGCAGAGTTTCCCACCTGGCTGTGTAATGAGAAGTCTCATTATCCAGACATTATCCCAGCGCTCTGTCAGCTCCAGCTTCTGAAGGGAATCTGAACACAATCTGAACTCCGGTTGCCCCGGCTCTTTAGCCCCGGGCCCCGCCACTTCGTACACTTCATGATTAAAATGCCTCCCGGCGTGGCGGCCTACAGTGAGCCCGACGGTCCTCGCAGCGAGATTAAAATGCCGTTTGACTCGGAGGAGCCCCGGCTGCCACCTCAGGTGTGTTTTTAAGGTGAGAGGTTGTCTGGGAGGTTTCCAGCTCGCTGTTTATCCTCCTCCGAGGCGAGGAGCTGTCGAGGCGTCGCCTCAGTCGCAGCAGAGCACGACAGCTCTGGAAGGGCTCGGTGAAGCCTCGTGTCGGCAGCAGCTGCACACGACTAAAATCACAAGGTTTTTTTTCGGCGTTCACCTGAACATGGCACAGTTGTTCATCCTGACGAGTGTGCGGACTGAGCTGTCTCCTGCGCTCACTCTCAGCCTGTGGAAGCTTGAACTCTAAAATAACTGGATCTGAACTGGTGTTGGATTATTGTACTAATACATACCGTCAATGCTGTGGGACTGATTTGAACAACTTAGTAATGTTGCTAATGAGGAGCGTCTGCAAACCCACCCCCTTGTTTTGTGCATGGTATTATGCGAAAATTAGTCCAACAGAATAAACAGAAAAATGAACTTCATACCAACAGTGAAGCCACATAATCTGCCCCTTGGTGCCTGGCTGCAGTAAAGGTCTTTAACCCTCCTCCATGTTAGCAGAGGGGACAAAAACCAAAAAGTCAGAGTAGAAGTCAGTCTGTGTTTTTGTTGTTTCAGCTCGTTCTTCTCTCTGATGTTTGTCCAACTGTTTCCGGAGAGCAGAGACGTCATGATTGACAGCTGAGCGGTGACTCAGGATTGGTCCAACTCATGAAGGGGAGAAGACTTCCACACCACAGCACGGCTGCTGCCTCATTATAAAAACTTTGGACTAGTTGTATTCAAAAGCTCGTCCTCTGTCACTGAGAAGATTCAGGAACCTGTGGGCTTGCTGGTGACCCTCCCCCCATCCCTCGTGCCTCATCCACCCCCCCAATCCCTCATGCCTCAACCCCCCCACCCCTCCCGCCTGATTATTGAAACTGTCCTCTGGGTGGGAACATAAAGCAATAACACACAAAAGCTAATTCAGTTAACTACCAAGCTCATTGGCCCCCATACAAGAGAAAGGGCAAAATCTAATAGTCAGGTGGCAATATCTGAGCAGAATTACAGCATTAGTTTTCATCAGTGTCCCCCCAGCAGCTATGTGGGGCTGAAAAACACGTCTGCTGAAATCTAATTGCACAAAAAAATGGATTAGCTCTGGGATTGTTTGCACTCTTTTATTTCATTGTGTTTTTTTGTGTGTTAGAAAACTTGTGGATCACGTTTTGAGAAAATGAGCAAGCGAGCGACTCCCGGATAAAAGATGCTGATGTGAGCGACGGGATGTAGATGTAACAGTCGGGTCTGTCATAAAATAAATCAAATGTCTTAACTGCATATTTGATTTGTGTTAATACAGGCGAGACGATGAAGTGGAAAAAAGAAAAGACTCACAGAACTCCATTTGAAAAACAGCCATTTTAAGAGGTTTCTTCTTCTGTTTTGATCAAGTTCCATTCATGTGTGCTGAAAGGAGGAGATATCAACAGCTCTGTTAGATCTTCATGTGAAGGCCGATTTGCTTCTGGGAGAAAAAGAAATGGACAATCAAGAAGCAGATGAGGAGGAGGGGGTGGGGGGGGGGCACAATTCTCCTGCCCACCATAATTGGCAATATTTGCTGGGCTTGACAACCAGGCAACAGTTGCTAGGAAACCATCTCTAAAGCTTTCAGTTTACAACCTGTCCGACAAATAGAATTTTTATTCAGGACGTTTAGTGTTCCGAGCGAAAGGAGCCGAGATGTTTGTCGGCTCAGTTTCATTTAGCTTTAGTTCAGCAGGAGCAGCCACAGATGGAGTCTGGCAGAAGGCAGAGTCACTGAGGAGCAATAACAAACACACAAACGATTCTGGACCAAAGTCTGTAAATAAAGACAACAACAACAACAACAACAACAACAACAGTCCACAAAAGTGAAGCCACATCCCCTTAATGCCCCCTAGTGGTTGCAGTATGTCATTAACCCAGCCTCCTCTATGTTAACAGGTGGGACATGAACCAAACTGACACATGATGGACAGCTGACAAAGACGCAAGATGGAGGAATTTGTATTTGAGAAATTTCAGTTTTGAAGAGTCGCTTACCGAGGAGTATGGGTCAAAACAGAATGTGGCCGACATGCAGAACTCAGTATGTTGAATCAGTTTGGCTCTGCTAATGCTAAACTCTGACGGTTCCTGCATCAGTCAAACACGAGTTAATTCTCTGAACAGCAGAAGAGAACCTGTAAAATATTCATCAGATCAGAGACGGGGTTCAAGAGGAAAAAACGTTCCCGACTCTTATGAGCGAGCTGAAGAAGATGTGAGGTTTCTATGATGTAATGAAAACAAATGTGAATAAATACAAAAGTGGGATAATATCTCTGCAAACTGCAGCACAGACTCTGTTCTCTGTGCTCCTCCTGGGATTTTCAGCCCCGATATTACAGTGGCCTTTTGTCAGTAAACACACACATATACACACACACGCACACGCGTGCGCGCACGCACTCACACACAATCCGTTCAGTCAAGTCATGGTTGGGCCCAGAGGCAGGTCACCAGAAGCTGCTCTGCTCAATAAGTTATTAACACCTGATGCTGGTGGCTGCTGTGCATTATTTAACAATAATGATAACTTCTGTTCTATTATAGATTAAAGGACCCCTGCACCCCCTCCACCCCCTCTTTTTTAATCAGGCCTTCCAGAGGACAGGAAACAGTCACAGTGAGGACACGTGACTGTGACACAGCAGGATGAGGATGCTGCTCAAACACAGAGAGAGGCTGCACCACACCGAAGTACACTTTGTAAGAGTACTGCAGTAGTGAAGCACTGTATGTAAGAGTACTGCAGTAGTGAAGCACCGTATGTAAGGATACCGCAGTAGTGAAGCACTGTATGTAAGGATACTGCAGTAGTGAAGCACCGTATGTAAGAGTACTGCAGTAGTGAAGCACTGTATGTAAGGATACTGCAGTAGTGAAGCACCGTATGTAAGAGTACTGCAGTAGTGAAGCACCGTATGTAAGAGTACTGCAGTAGTGAAGCACCGTATGTAAGGATACTGCAGTAGTGAAGCACCGTATGTAAGAGTACTGCAGTAGTGAAGCACCGTATGTAAGAGTACTGCAGTAGTGAAGCACTGTATGTAAGGATACTGCAGTAGTGAAGCACCGTATGTAAGAGTACTGCAGTAGTGAAGCACTGTATGTAAAACACAGAGGTGCATCATGGATAATGAACAATGTGCTGCCACCTGATGATTAAGCAGAATCTTTAAGTCGTTAAAAATCTAAAACGATTACAAACCAACACAATCGATTTTTCTTCCACGCAGATTTTCCTACGGACCGACAACCACCGGCCCCGCTCTCTGACCTCTACACAAGACAAACCACTGAGGTGTGATGCAGGGCTGCTCAGAAAGATGACAAGCAGGAAAAATGAAATGATTCTGATATTTCCTTAAAAGGGAGAAGCCCCCCCCCCCTCCTCTGAGGTGTCACAGATAGCAGAGCGAGCCTGCGGACTGCTAATGCTCCTCTTAAGGCCAGACAGGCTCATTATGCAGCAGCTGGCTGAGGAGCAGAAAGGGAGCGTGTCAGGTATGGCAGACGTGTCCACTCCGTCCCTTTGTAAGGTAAAAACCAGTCGCTTCCTCTCACCTCTTTTAACTTCACATGAAAACAGCCAGTGGAAGTAGTGGACACCCTCGGCCACCTGAGCGGAGGAACAGTAATTGGCCTTCATGGGGAGTGGGCGTCCTGCTGGTGTGGGGCTAATGTCGCCTTGACCCTGATTTGTTCGTCGCTTTATTCCTCTACCGGCTGAGAACTGGAGCCTGTGCCCTCCTTACTGGGGAAACCTTTTCTCTGAGGATTACCTGCTGCTGGCGTCATTATGAAAGAGCAGCCCCGAAGCTGGGAACGGTTAAAGCTATTGGAGTTATTAAGACACGGGACGCTTCTTTAGAACAGCACTGTAGAAATGTGAGCAGCGCTCAGAGCTGCTGGGGATTTGAACAACAGTGTTGGAGAATCTCCTGTTCTACTCTCTCCGTTTTATTGCGTTGGCAGGCACTCAGACAACGGAGATAGAAACAATGGCCGACAGAAAGCTATGTCGTTTGAAATGAAAGATGAACGACTATTTGATAAAAAACCGACAACAAACAATCAAACTAGCACAGTCACAAAAGTCTGCACTGATTGGCTGAATGGAAAACTCTCTGGTGACCATGGTAACGGTGGGTTCAGTTCTGCTATATCTAGTAAATAAAGACGCATCTCCACGCATACCATTCATTAATTGTTACGTGCAGTTGCTTGAGTTCTGTTTCCTTTTCATGTACTTTACTAACTTTTATGGTTAAACTTTAAAATATAGTGATAGTCATATTTTAAATTTAAATATTAATAAAAAAAGAAAACAGTTTCTTCTAATCAAACAATAGAAGAGTGATTAAAACAAATATGAGGTGGTAGAATCTTCACTGGAGGTTTGTTCGTCCGGTGGAGGAAAGGAACGAGTTGGTCTCTCTGATGCTGCATTATTGATGCCAGGGTCATTTTAGAAACAGCAGCGCTGAGCTCACTGTATTTTCTGTTAAGCCACTTTAACGCAGTGAACATTAGCACTGACCGCTCCTCGCCGCTGTACTGTAGTAATTACAGAGCAAACGCCACACAGGCCTTTAATGGAAGCTCTGGCTGCACTCAAGTTGAACAGAGAATTACTGTGCGCTGCCTAATGTGTTCCTGCAGAGTCCAGGGATTCCCAGCGTTTTATTCGCTGGATGTTTCATAAATGAACTGCTGCATTATTCCACTATTAGTGTGCCAGAGCAGAGTATGTTGCTTCTGTCTCTGAACACCGAACCACTGGAGGTCTGCAGGCTGAGCTTCATCGTGCTGCCGCTCCTCTTCTCTTCTGGGCTTTCAGTGTAAAAGTCTTTGTCTCGTATGTTAGAACCTTTAACTTCTGAGATCTCACTCCCTCTTACACTGGATGGGTGTTGGATGATGGGAGCCACTGAAACCAGTCTTGAAATGCAGCATTTGATGTTCAAGGGACAGACACGTTGTTGGACAACATTCCCTCTGTGTGTCCTCCTGAGGTTTTAAGTATCAAAAGAACTCAACCGGGGCTTGAGAGCATTCTGACTTCAGACTCAACGTAGAACTGGATCTTTTCCTCACACAGTGAAGTTATAGCTGAAGAGACGGTGAGTTTGGCGTTTTACAAAACTCCCATTAGGCAAACTCGTCCCCGGTGTCCTCTCTGTTTAAACGTCCTCGCCGTGTCCCTCTCTAATGAAGGACGGGTGCAATTTTCTGCCACCTCGCTGTTGTCATCACCAATTAAACCTGAATGAATTAGAACTAAACACCCACAATGGAACTCTGCCGGCCGCAGAGTCGCTGTTTAGTCTGTGACAAAAGATGATTTTGTTTATCTGACCGCGGCCTTTTCTCTGTCTCCGTCTGTCGCCTGCAGCCACTCACACTGCAGGGGAAAATACAATCATGGAACAAAAGAGAAAAGGCCGAGCGCAGTTTGATTAAATCACGACTGAATGGGCTCCAGTGATAAGCCATTGCTGGGCTGTTTAGAAAGAGACCGAGAGTGTAGGTGTGTAATGAGTGTGCGGTTTAATTCATTAGTGCACACACACACACACACACACACACACAGGTGAGTTGTGCTGAGCAGAGCTTATTATAATAAGAAGCTGAATCTTCAGTAGAAACCTGATGAGACGTTCAGAAGTTTAAATTGGTTTGAAATCTGACTCTGGATCAGAAGAATCTGCCAGCGCCGCTGCTGTGTTTCGTGTTGCGGACGTGTTCCAGCTCTGGCGCCTCCTGGCTCTGGAATTGAATCCAAGCGATTCCAGTTGATGGCTGCAACATGAATCCGCAGCGTGGTTCACTTCTCCTGGGGACTCCTGAGTTTGTGTGTCGACAACATTAAGGGATCATTAAAAGAAAACTTTAAACGCGACAGGATGGCGTGCAGCTCCCCGAAGAACACAAAGGCTTTAACTAACCACAGCCAACTTTAAGGCCTTTCATTGGACACACACTCTCTCCTCCCTCAGCAGTAATCCACATCCCATAATTGCATTTGGCTGCATTTGGAGTTAAAGAAAAAAAGCACTCTTCTGCTCGGTGCCTTCAGCATCTCCCTCCATTAACTCGCTTCCAAAGTCATCAACACGGCACAAGCGGCAAAACGCCCGTTGCCACAGACGCTGAATAGACCTGAACCCGAGGAAAAAAGCACTTTATGCAATAAAGACAAACAGGAAGTGAGCGTGAACGCAGCCCAAACAGCTGCTCATTTGTATATTTGTGCCTCTTGTGTCGCGTTTGTGATGATTCATTTTCTGAGCATTGGTTCTGGAGCCCTGCGGCTCTGATTGGGCTTTCACTGTCTGACTTCACTGAGGGAGAGGAAGTGAAGAGGGTCTTTCTACTTTTGCCTGAAAACCCTCTTCACGGCGTCCTTTCAGCCGCAGCCTCGTCTTCGTCTTCGCTTCTGTTTGATTGAAGACAAAAACACAGGACGCCATCTTTTCCTGCTGGAGACACTTGAGAGTTTGGTATTTTTAACAGTCGGCGTCTTGTCGTCAAACTGAGCGGCAGTGAAAGGAGATGCAAAAAGGGACACATGCAAACATTCACAAGGCAGGAGACTGTGTCCGTCCATCTGTCCAGGACACTGGTTCCATCACATGAAAGGAAGGAGACGCGCACGAACATGTGATCAGAGACAGAAACCAAACGCAGGAGACGTCCCCCTGATCAGGAGGTGGAGCTCGTCTGCAGGCGGCTACCAGTGGGTGGACTGTGGTTCACTGTGAGTCGCTGCCACAGCAGCCATTCCTCCTCATCTGGCTGAATTTTAATTAGCGCTACATTCTTGACGATCCGCGATTTAATGAACAAAACCCTTATGCGTGTCGCCGCCGCTTCTATCGCTCCCTCTGATCACACATTAGAAAAAGAAACTTAATTAAAAGATATCACAAAAGGCTGAGGGTCTAAACTCGCCTTTTCAATTACACTTTGTTTGTAGGTTTAAAGCTCTCAATCAGCAAATATCCTGGCAGACGCCTCAACCTGAACGGCCGCTATCTGCTTCCTGCCGATGGTTCAGTGACCAGAGATGTGCAGGTCTGAGCATCCGTCTGTGAACAATGGAGACGGTGGTGTGTTTTCATAGCGGCTGTGAGGCGGCACAATGAGTCCGTTTGAACATTCACATCACAGCTGATGCTTTTTAGATGAAAACACTGGAACGACTGCTCTCTGTTTTGGTCTCCGGGGGGCAGCAGAATCAGTATTAACAAATACTTCTGCTTCAACACGACCATTAACAGTACGCACAGGTAACCAGGGATTTAAAGACATAAAGATATAAAGATAAAGACTATTGTTACCCTCATTTCTTCCTTTAGATTCTAACTTTAATAAAATGATAATGATCTGATGAGTCCCCCTCGTGCACATGATTGTTTCTCTTTAAAGTTCAAATCCCTCCTCAGAGCAATGGCGACGGCGCCTGAAACAACAGCACGTGTTTGATCCGGACCTTTCCAGGAACAGATGAACAAATGAAAACGGGGCCCTTTTCTTTAGACGACAGCCGCAGAGTGTCTCCTTATTGCATTTAATTTCTTTGAAGTAATAAAACACCTGCAGTGCGACATTAAAGTGATATTCTAATAAGAGGCAGAGGCAGCGGAGGGAAGACAGGAAGCTGCAGAGTGAAAGCTGATTTGTGGAGGATGCCTCGCAGCGGTGAGCCCTCCTCCTCTGCAGCTCGTCAGGGTTTGATGTGGCAGAGCGAGGCGAGCGGCGGCGTTCAGCATCTCTTAAGGTAACGAGAGAAAGAAGGTCATTTCAGGGCCGACTAATTTCTCCATTATAGGTGCACAATTATCTCAGTGTGACTGTGAAGACAGATAGGGAGATATCAGAGAGGGGAGAAGAAGGGATGAGCGAGGTGTTGCTACTGAGAGAGAGAGAGAGAGAGAGAGAGAGAGAGAAAGAGACGGGGGGGGGGCTTAAGAAGTTTCTCATCTCTTAATTGCAGCGAGAGTCAAACTGTTTAATCTGCTCAAGGACACAAACTGAGGCTGCTGTTTGTGAGACTGTCTCCGACTGAGAGTCTGAACCAAACAGCGAGAGACTGAGGAAGCAAAGGTGACATGAAGTTTATCTGCTGCCATCAAGATGTCCTCCTTCAGCTCCCGACGCTCTTCACATGTAGAACCTCTGTCACGATGACGAGATCCACAAATCAGTCAAACAGTATTTCACTTCATGAGCCTGTGACTAAACTCCTAGAGGAGTCGCCCCCTGCTGGTCAGAGAGAGAGAAAACAGCTCCCGGCATTAGCTTCACTTAGCTCAGCTTCAGGGTCGGCAGGTCGTTACTGGGTTTTATTTTTAACAGGAAGTGTGTTTGGATAATGATTTGACTGTTTGCCTTCATTTTGTCTTGTTATTGACTTGTGTGATCATTCCCTCCGCTGGAGCTTCCTGACGGGCGACACGAGAACACAGAGCGGCGTCAGTGTGTTTCCATGAGCTCAGCCTTTCCAAAGTCTGATGATAATTGCTGAGCAGAGCTGCAGCTTCCTCCCGTCTGAGTTGAATATGCAATGTTATTTAATGCCTGGGTTATTTAAATGGATTCAGTCAGAGCTCATTGTGTCTCTCCTGGTTTAATGGTGTACGGTGTTACGGCAGCGTGAGGGTGGATGTGCTTCATTTCTACCGTTGTGTTGGGGTTTGATGAAGCTGCTGCCTGACACGTTGCTGCAGGGTGTCTTCCCAACCTGATGCAGATTTTTAAAAGTTCAGCAGAATGTTGGGTCAGAGCTGTCGACAGTTCCCACAGTGGAGATACAGAGGTTTTCATTCAACTGTTAATTGTAAATCACAGAAAATGAACTCAGATTTAAAAATAAAGAGTTTACAGATCCTGATGAGGCAGAAGTTGTAAATGTCTGAGGACTCGGTATCTGCATTTATGAAGCAGACTGTTCTTCATCTTCATGAGTGAAGTGGCAGCAGGTCTGTGGCTCATTAAACTCACTTGTTCGCTCGTTTAGGAGTGAAGGATGTGAACTGTTTATTTGACTCTGAGTTGCACTTTAGTTTGAAATATTGTCTGAGGAGCTTTAAACATTTAAAAACAGGAGTTCCCTCAGTCCTCTCTGCGAATCTCATCCTCCTGTGCTTCTCTCGCTTGTGGATCTTCAGGAGCGGTCCTGTGAAAACGCTCCTCCTTCTTTATCCTCCTTCCTTTCCTTCCCCTCCAATTAGAGAACTCTCCCAGGATGCAATGCAACATTTGTCTCCATTAGTAATGTAGGTTATGAGGAGAGAGCCGTGCATGGAGAGTAAAGCCCCAATGAAAACTTCCTAGAAGCCTCATACAGATATCCAATTACAACAGAATGAGAGAGGGAGGCCGGAGAGAAACCCCCAGCCCCACTCCCCCCTCCCCTCTGTGTCCTGAAGCAGCTCGTTCTGCTGATTTCAGCAAACACTATAAATCACACAGTCTGAGCATCGATTAGCTCGGCCGTCATTATTGTGACTGCTGCTGGATGAGCAGGGCGGGGTTACGTAATCTCCTACCAGGAAACACAATGTGGGGGGGGGGGGGGGGGGGGGCGGGGGGGGGGGGGGGGGGGGGGGGGAGTTCACTCAGATCTCACACGTATGATACACCGACACCACAACATGCTCAGTGACACTGGAGTCACATTAAAGTCATGAATCATGATCCCCGCAGGCTAATAAACACACAATATTCTGGTGTGTGTGTGTGTGTTCAATATAAGATGATTGTTAGTTATTGGTTTTCTCTGAGTTTATTGTTGATTTTTTAGTTGATTGTTGTTTGCTCCTCTTCCTGCTGATTGTGTTATATTTTAATTAAATAATAAAAGGTGTGTGTGTGTGTGTGTGTGTGGCACCCCCCCCCCCAACCATCTGACAGGTTCAGCTCGCAGCTCAAAGACGAACCCTGAACAAGGACGAAGAGTCATCCCGTGTTAATCCTCCCGTGCGTTATCTGAACAGATTCATGGCGGCGGCCTCACGCCGAGCTGCAGCCATGCATAGAAAATCCTCTCTGAAACATACTGTATGTTCACATGCTGCTCAGCGGGATTATCAGGTCACTGTTGGTCCAATATTTGTTCCTGCTGAGTGCGATGCAGGATAAACTATCCATCCCAAAAACACACACAAATAAAAATGGCTGTGAAGACAGAGCTTGTTAAAAGATTCAAAGGTTCAGGAAAAACAATGTGATATTGAACGAAAAGGCACATTTTTATATTTCTTTTAAAAGCGATCAAACAAGCAGCAGGAGGTCAGAGGAACATCTGAGTGTTCAAACTGAAAAATAAGAAAGAAAACAAGAACATGTTTCTTAAAGCAAAGACAAAGTGAACAAAGTGAGTCAAGAAACTAATCTAAACTCTCGTGAGATTAAGTCAAACTCTTCTCTCATGAAATCCTTATGGCGACTCAGGCCGGTGTTCTGCGCGTGATTGTGACATCACACGCATCAATATGTCAGACAATATGCTGGCACAATATGCTGGCACGACGACCTCTGCTTTTCAGCTTGACGGACAGGCTGCAGGTCATCAGGTCTGGACCCGTCTGAGTGTGTCATGTACTTTGACTTTCTGTAGCATGGAGGACTCCTTTCTTAGAGGAGGAGCGAGCGGCTCCGCAGCCTCCTCAGGATTTGTGTGTGTAGTGTTATTAGACCTCTGAGGGGGAAACAGGATGTATCAATCTGCAGAAACAGAGCTGGTCCAGGTCGGCCGCCGCCCTCCTCCCTGTCGCCGCTGTCGAGTGATGGGACCAGTGGCGTGAACCCGTTGACAGGTCAATTATTCCCCCCGCTGAATTACAGCATATAATATCTAACCCAGCAGAGGGAGCACAGATGGAAACACCCCGCGGGAAAAATATGCCACTTCCTATATATTGAATCCCTCCCTGTCCTCCCCTTCCTCCTCCCCTCCTGCCACCGTGTTTCCCCAATGAAATCAAAGTTCACTCGCGGATATTCCGCCCGACGCCGTGGTCCTCTCTGTGAGAAATGGCCCACAAACACTCATAAGTCATGGATGCTGCTGCTGTGGTTGTGTTTCAGGGAGTTTCTAACACTGCTGCAGAGGAAGACGCTGCAGGCGAAGAATCAAACGTCAGAGGAAAGGAAAGAAAAAAAAAACACCTATGTGTAAAACAGCTCAGACACAAAATATGTAAAATATAAAAGAAAAACAATTCTGAGCTTTTGAATCAAAGTCCTGCCGGAATCAGCTCAGAGTCACTGAGCGTCTTGCAGCGTGGCAGCTCGGCCTCCGCTGCACCACTGACAGACCTCATTTCCCAGGCAGGACGAGGTGAAGCTGGGACGGAGGCAGGGATGAGGAGCTGCCAGCCAGTCGCCTCCTTGAGAGACGGACTCACTTAAACAGAGATGAAACCAGGCAAGTGTCCTGGTCCGATTCCACCACCAAGACTAAACCTGTCTTCTGTCTTCTGGCCAGCAGGGGGCGACTACTCTGCTATAGTGGACTACTAGTCTCTATAGTGGTCTATAGCGTGATTGACAGGTCGTACCGTTCAGTGAGAGCAGGCGGCTGGTGTAGGTGGGCTTGGAACACTGCCTGCCACAGCAACAAGACGTTGTGTTTTAGGATTCATTACACTTGACAAGTTGCTGCTTTTAGCAGCAACACAATGCTACACTTTACAAAACCAGCTTGGTCGCTAAGCAACAAAAGTAACAGCTGGAGATGGAAATCGCTTAGAATGTCCCTCAGAGGAGGTGGTCCAAATGAGCAGGCTCCACCCCCTGCTGCTCCAAATGTGGTTATGTCTGGTTTGAAAAAAAAAAAAAAAAAAGGTTCAAGAACCGAACTCCTGCTGTGTTTGGACTCGAATGCATCAGAGATGAAAGTCAACGTTCATCCACGAATCAAAGAGCGCCGCTCACACGATGAAGACGTTGTCCCTTTAAATGCCGTCTTGACTCAACACACACCACAGTGGACACCTCACACGATGCAAGCAATCTAATCCTAATGTAAATGTGAGTGCGGGGACTGTGGCCTCCTGAGGAGCAGAGTGATGGAGAGGAGGAGAAGGAAAAGCTGCTCCTCTGATCTAACCCTTCATTAGCTGCAGCGAAGCCTCCGGTCGGCGTCTCTCTGAGCTTTAATGACGGTATTTATCAGAGGCTGGAGTCCCGCGCTCTCTCAATCGCTCCTCAGCCTTTTCTCCACGTGAACCTCTGCAACGTGTAAACATGAAAATGTGTCTTTTATCACTGGGCGTCTTCACCCCACCAGGCAAACACAGTGATTCTACCATTAACAGGAAACAGGAGGCGCACACACACAAACTCACACACTGACACACACACTCCTCCAGGCCACCACGTGTCAGTGAACAGCAGCTGGAGCTGATTGGATCCTCCATGTTAAAGTGAGCAGAAGGAGGAGGACAATGAGGAGTCGTTGGTTGTGTGTCATGCGGTTCTCATCCAGCAGGAGTGAAACCTTAAAAGCGGCCCTGAGGAAGGTGTCTCATTATTGGTTTAATCCTGTTCCACATTTTCAGAGAGAAGCCGAAGAAGTTGGTCTGGCTGGTGTCACCTCCCCATGGGAGTTATTGGCCCAGATGTTGAGGAACACTGCCCCCATACAAACCAGCAGCGGTCGAGCTTCCCTGCTGCTCCTTCAACATCAGGACAGAGAGACGCATGGAGAATCTCTGACCCGTCAACAATAACAACTAATCAGAGGTTGTAAGGAACCTCACTGGAGTTCACTGTTGGATTCGCTGAAGAGTTTAAACACGATGAAATAAAAAGTCCACAAGATGTGACCCAGAGATCAGGATAAAGTGAACAACTTCCTGCTGCTAAAACAAAGACCTTCTGTTGTCACGCTTGAGTATTACTTGAACGTTTCTACTCTACGTCAACATCACAGTCAGAGCGCTTTCCTCCTCTTTTCATTCATCCTCCAGTTTTATTGTTTCATATTTTATTTGTGCAGGAGCCCGGCACCAAGGCCGGTGGAGCTGCAGCCGTCTCGTGTCTCCGTTCGTTCTTTTAGCGCCGGTCAGGTTTTTGATCCTCCTTTAGAGACGCAGTTTGAAAGCACTGTGAACAGGCAGCGCTGAAAGGCTCACACTCTGTGCCAGTACATTGAATGCAGCACATATTAATGAGTGTCTGAATGAAGGAGTAGTGGCAGATGAAGTGGTTCCTCTTGTGCTCCTCTTTTCACTGCGAGCACAATCTGACCCATTTCCAATATTCGGTCTGAGGTCACAGAGTCTTGAAGGACCAGCTCCCGATGTTCAGACCCACTCACATCAGTCTTTTGACTGCGGCGTGACCAGAGAATGTCTCTGTCTGTTCCCGCTGCTAACAGTGGCTCAGGGTCAGGGGTTCGGTTGTGTTGGCGTGCAAACACTGTTTCAAACAACAAACTTGGAGGAGCCGGTCTGGTTCGGATGAAGACAGCCGGTCCCCAAGTGTGGACGCAGCTCAGGAAGTGCAGGAGGCTTCATGTGCATCCTTGAGTCTGCTTCAGGCACTGCTGAGGTTTCTAAAAAAAGACAGAAACGTGTGTCCGTGTTTGAGGACAGACTCAAAACTAAAACTACAGGTACGTGTCTTCAGAGGGGGAATAAATATCTTTATATGACACGTGCCGATGGCTGAGGGTTCACCATGCACAGCGAGGACTTGTTTAATGATCTGATTAATGAAGTTTGAGGATTCTCTTGCAGTGTGGAAATAATAAGCGTCTAAGAATAGAAGACTTTTGTGCCCTGCGCCGCTTCTTTAAGAGAACTCACCTGGGAGGACGTTTCTCTGCAGCAGAGAACAAAAGAGATCCATGACGAGTGATCAGGGACCTCCAGGAGCCGCGTCCTGCTGGGACTGATCCCAGAATGCACTTGGGGGGGGGGGGGACGTGCAGGGGGGGGGGGGGGGGGGGGGACGTGCAGGAAGGGATGTTATGATTTTTCTTTCCCAGTACTGCAAGGGTTGTTGGGCAGCTGCTGGCGGCGAGGGCGAAGGGAAGAGGAAGAAACAGCCTCTTTTGGGGGTCCGAGTGGAGGGGCCCAATGCAAGTGTGTGTTTATGTGGGAGAATATAAATGAGCTTCCTCCCTCGGGAACGCGAGCTGGGCCAATTATTTCTTCTTGGGGAAAACACTCGCGGAGTGATAGAGAGGCAGTAGAGGAGGCCAAGATGAAAGAAGAAGGAGATCAAATTTGCCTTTTGCGTGATTCATCACAGCAAAGAGTCTTTGTGTCTCTGCAGTTTGTTCAGTAATGGAGGAGAGAATGTACTGATACACAAACACACACACACACTACTTTCCATTAACTTCTGAAGTGTCCTTGAGCAACAAAAAGACACTGTGAAAAGATGCAAAAACAAAACTGTACGGTAGGAGTCACTGGTAGATCTATACTCAAAGTACACTTTCAGATAAATGGCTAATTGTAAATAATAGTCAAATTATTACGTTGACATCTCCGCTCGTCCTCATCTCACTGATGTTTCTTTGTGTCTCTGATGCAAAGTCATTTGATCATGGTGATTGACAGCTGAC
This sequence comes from Pseudorhombus dupliciocellatus, assembly GCA_016785235.1. Classification (NCBI taxonomy): domain Eukaryota; kingdom Metazoa; phylum Chordata; class Actinopteri; order Pleuronectiformes; family Paralichthyidae; genus Pseudorhombus; species Pseudorhombus dupliciocellatus. Next base: position 3,716,855 of record JAFBJW010000117.1, read on the forward strand.
ACTGACACAGCAAACTTGACCTCATGTCATTATCTTCAAGTGGACACATGTGGTCCATCTTTATTCATGGAACTGGACTCTGGAACTTCTCCAGACCAGAAAAACTGGATCTCCTCACAGTAGCTCATATGAATGTGACATACTGAATCTGATCCCCCATCATCTGCCTTCAAGTGTTCCTAAAATCCTCCCATTAATTCTGGAGGAATGAGGAAACAGACATGAGCCGCAGCAGTGGCGGGGGGTAGAGGAAAATGGGTCAATTAGCTCGACCGTTTGACTTAAATCAGAAAACATTTTTCATCATGGGCCCAGATCATCTGGGTTTAATTTCTCTCCAGACACAGTGTAACATGGAGGAGAGGTTGCAGCATGAAGCTGGACTGGAGGTGGAGGAGTCAGACACACACACACACAAACATGCACCCAGCTCTTAGCTCATCATCTCTGTGTGTCCTTGCTCACTCGATCAAAAGTACAGTGGAAATGATTATATCACATTTCTAATTTATTGTCAAGCTTTTAAAACTTTAAAAGTTTTTTTTTTTATACTTAGAAGTTGTACCAATGTGAGCAAACAGTGCGCACACACACACACTGAACACTCTTAGTGTTCCCACGTATTATTATTAATTTATCAGTGTTCGAGCCGCTGCTTTTAAAAGTTTGAGCAGTTGGTGTTTTGAAGGTATATTGTGTTTTGTGGGCAGAACAATCAGCCTCCGGCATCACTTTGTAAAACAAGCTTCTCCCTCTTCGACCTTAACCTGCATTATTTACCCAGAATGCACTGTGTCTGCCACAGTAACAAAAGTAATCTCAATCCAAAGGTCAGCGTCAGCAGGAGGAGAAGAGGTGGAGAAGAGGAGGAGGAGGAGGCTGTCAGGGCCCGGGGCGAGTGTTTGTTGAGTGGAGGATCAACGTGGAGGAATGGGGGGCAGGAAGTGAGACACGTGTCAGCTTTAATGAAGTAATGCTTCTCATTACCTCAGGGTCAGAAAGGTAACGGCCGCCTCGTTCTGCAGGTGACAGCTTTTAAACGTTGTGTTCTCTAAGGACGACTGCTCCCCCCTGGCTGTAGGCACTATGATGTCACGTGTGAGCCTGGGGTCGACGGTTGAAATCCCTGCGGTCGAGCTGTTCACAAAACTGGTTTGATTCACCGACCTGAATGATGTATTCATTGTTTTGACCATGAAGAAGAACATCCTGAAGTCTTGTAGATACATCTCCTGAATCTATCTCCATACTAGTTAAATAGTTAATGACCATAAATATTTTAAATAAGGTCAATAAATTCATCCTCACTTCCACTAAAACTCAGAGTTTGAGATGTTTCATCTCACTAACTAACTAAACTCCAACAGAGATGCAAAGAGGTGGAGCAACAGCCAGAGGAAAACAAAACATGTCAGAGCACGCACCCACACACGCACACAGGTAATCCCTGGGCTCAGCTCTGAGCTCTTGGTATAATCGCGGTCGAAACCTCAGTGTGTGTCCACACCTCCGTGGCTGGTTAAATCCTATTGGCTCAGGCAGCTAGAGCAAATAACCATTTAACATACACACACACACACACACACGGCTACTGTGTATGTGTGTGTGTGTGAGTGCCATCACAATGTGACCAAACAATTGTCTCTTTTTATTTACTGGAGGATGTGTTGATGTTAAAGGCCAGTTGCCAGCTGCCATGCTGCTTTTCGTTTGACTTGCTCTTTATACAATGACCACCCCCCCGCCCCCTCCCGCCCATCCCCTCCCCATATCCTCCCTCCACCCTCTCCCCCCCCCCCCCCCCCCCCCCCCCCCCCCACCACCTCTGACTCTCTGCCTCCTCAGAGCCGGCGGGTGGTTTGATGAGTTTTACAGGCAGCACTGAAAGCATGCTGCTCCGCTCCTGCTCTCAATGTGACAGCAGAGCAGTTGCCGCCGCTACCGTGCCTCTGACAGCGGCGGCGATGGCGGGATGACATTTCCCAGGTCAGAGACGGAAGAGATGGAAGGATGTAGGCGAGAAACCCAGCAACAGACTCAGAAGAGTGAAAGAGAGAGAACGATGCCACTTGTGGGTTTGTGCAGAACTGCAGCAGAAACTACCTGCGTATATGGTAAAAACTTTACGAAAGGTGGCACAAGGCTAAACAGCATAACTAAACTCCTGTTAGAAGGAGAGGCGTGACGAGATTTCCAGGTTATTATTAAACTGAATCTGGGACGTCGTCAGAAAAGAAAATGAGTCTTGAAGTTCTGAATACGGAAAATGTTTTTCCTGCCACTAATATGTCTTTGAAAATCAGGCCACAGACAATTTGAGGAGCACATCACACTTCCTCTGAACCTGAATTTAAATCTTTTATTTCCTCAGCTGCAGTTTGCGAAAATTGACAATTTCCTGTAAACTGTAAACAGCTTTAAAAACTGTGAAAACGAGAAGGAAGGCTACGAAGGCAAAACTCAGAGGAAGCCAATCAATGCGCATGTTATTTCCCATAATGCTCTTCGACTGCCTGTAAGCTTTGGCCATTGAGGACATAATGGGAAACTCTCCCCTGGCTGCTGTGCATGCAGCTCCATCTGATCCGAGGTTCAAACCTCTGCTGAGACGAGGAGGAGGAAGAGGATATTCATGTAAAATGACACAGTCCTCACAACCCTCAGCGCCGTCTGTCAGGCAGCGGAACGCTCCATACAGCAGCCATCGCTTGTTCGTGTCATGGCGGCGGGCCTACGCCGACGGGTCGGAGGCTGACTGCAGCGCAAATACCAGCTGCCAATCGTCCGACTCGTGACCTTTTCAGTGATTCTTTAAACTGCGAGCGAGCGAGCGGCTGCAGGTGGAACAACAAGACGCAGATGAAAAGCAGTCCACGCTCCAGAGTTCTGAGTTAAGTTCAGTAAAGTTCAGTAATGACTGATAACTGAGGCTCAATGAATTAACGTCCAACATTAACCACGTCATTTTCATAATGTCACTCTGACATTCGAATCTTCAGCAGAAAGTTTCCTCCTCCTTTGCTTCCCGAGTGCCCATTCTTTGCAGCTCTGCTGAGAGGTTCCATCTCCCGGAGAATAACCTTCGGGCTTCCTCTGTGACTGAGACGAATGATCGGTTCCATTAAACCTGTCAATGCACCTGAACGCATCACATAGGAGGAGACTGAGGTTTTACCTCCCCAGCTCCTTGATCACGCCTCCTCCCATGGTGGAAAAATAAAACCAACTGTGTCTAACGAAGGAAACTTTTCAGCGGAGTCGACGGCCCCTCCTGAGCGCAGAGCTCCATCCATCCAGAGCCGGACGTCACCAAGACAAACGAGACGGAGAGTGATGCTCCAGCTGCTGCGTGACAGGCATGACCGAGAATGGACGGGCGGACGCTCCGTGGATCCAGATTCTCACTTCTCCCAAAACAAACGCACCTCGTTGCTGATTCTCTGCAACGATGAACGACTTTAATTTGTTAGAAAACACAGAAAAAAAGTTTGAAGAGGGAAGTTGTCGGAGTGTGAAGCACCTCAGGGACTTCATCCTTCTCTCCTTTCCCCACCTCTTTCTTAGCTGTCAATCATCTCAGAGCTTTCCTCTTGTTTACCCAACACAAACAACATCACCCCTCCACACGAGCCTCGTGGGACTAAAACACAGCCCCGCGCACACGACTTCTGACCCAGTGAAGAAAGACACTGAATCAACATTCCTGAGACGGACACACTGAACAGATCTCACGCTCCATGTTTACAGGTCCAGAGACACCCGACTGAATCTGAGGAGCTGCGACGAGCCGGCTGCCCACCTTCGTCGTTACGAGTGGGGGCGGACCCAGAACCAGGTGTTCCACCTTCTAAGGATGGACGAGACAAACTGAGATTTATGAATAGGATCTTAAACAAATGAAATGGGATTGATTGACACTTGGATCATAACCGCATTCTGTGTACTTCTACTGCAGCAGCTAACTGTCGCACTGTACTAATATTCGCTCTGAACACAGGAGCAGTTGGGTGGTGGCGGTGTGGTCACTGGTTGATTCATCAGTAATGTGTCGTTGCACGTCTTGATCTCTTTTTTTTTAGAGAGAGTTCATCCACTCAGCCCCTCACAGTCGGAGCTGAGCCGCCGGGCCGACGATCACGATGTCACGTTAATGGCCGTTTCGCTTCCTCCACCCGCAGGTAAACGCTGCAGCGAAGGTTTTGCTCCGAAAAGCCTCTGAAGCAAAGAAGCTCTGTGGCTGAAACACGTCCGAGACGGACGGAACTTCTTCACTCACTTCACCACCGCTCCACGGCCTCCACAGTCCACCTCACCCGCATCATTATCAGGGTTATCGGTTCTCCCTGTCTGAATTCCATTTAGTGAAAGTGAAGGGAAAAACTAATGAGACACCAGTAAACATGAAGTTCACTTCTGCGGCGCGGCACCACTCAGAGATCTGTTCCGTTTCCAGCTTTGAGAAGAAACACTTTTATTTCTGCAGATGAGACAAAAAAAACCCACACACAAAAAACACAGGTATAGGTAGAAAATTCTTGGCTGCCATTGTTCAGCCTTCTGCTTGTCAGGGTCTCATCACGGCTCATTGTGTGCAAGACAAAACCGTGGAGCCCATTGATCACTAAATCAGATTTCTGTAGCGCACAGTGCAAACACAGATGCATTGTTTGTTGGAACAATATGGCAGTGAATGATGAGCTGTGTTACTGATAGCAGCGGCACTGATAAACAACAGTCTGCATAACAATGGCCTCACAGGCACAGAGGACTGGGAGGAAAAAAAAAAAAAAATCAGTGGAAAGTTTCAGAGTTTTTGAATTTAACCATCAGGCTGCAACGTTATAATTAACTAAATACTCTGAGGCCATAAAACCCCATTCTCAACCCCTGCAAAAATAATTGCTGTATTATTTCCAGCCTTAATTAAGTGGCTAAGGCTTCTTACAAGTGTAAAAATTTAATCCCTTTTCTAAATCCTATATAATTTAATGTGAGAGAAATCAAATAAATAAGAGGCTCTGGCTCTTCTGTGAGAGGGTTTGATATGGGTGATTAGGTGAGCGCGGCGTGAAGAAGCCCATTAGTATTGTATGGTGTCATCACAGCAGCTCTGGGCGGCGGCCCTAATCCACTTCCCAGCCCACCCCCAACCCCCCACACAGCTACTCGCCATTTTCCCTGAGACTGCTGCAGCGACGCAAACAGACGAGCGGCCATTGATTGATTTTTATCCCCTATAAGGAGGCGAGAGGCAGATAAATGAGGTAATGAGAGGCAATTATCAGCCATGATAGGCCCTATTATGGAGGGGTTGAACATGAACAGTGACCACAGCTCAAACCAACTGGGACTGGAACCAGTTTGGAGATGGACTCTTCTCGTTTGAGATCAGTCGCAACCAGAGCCGGACCTGTGTTCCGCTCGCTCAGCTCTGCCTGGTGTCAGCGGCGTTCTCCGCTCAACGTACGTCACATTACGATTGTTCTCCGGTTCCCTCGGGACACAAGGACAGGAAGTGATTTGATAAAAACATTCTTGAAAAGAATTCTTAATATGAGCTCATCAAACCGGTGCGAGACACCTCAGAAGCACTTTTGATCAGTCGGTTAAATGTTTGATCAGAAGTCTGATAAGACGGGAAAGAGACGAACAGAACGTTTTGATCCGGCACAGGAAATAAAGGTGCGTGATGAATGAAGCGTGAGAGGAATCACAGCCTGTCTTTCCACCTCTGAGGTTTGGGATGTTTTCTGTTAATCCGTGTGTTTCCAGGTGTTAGCCTGAAATGTGAATAAATGAATAAAGCATCTCTCTCTTTGAGGTAGAACACATCTTTGACTAGACAGCAGGGGAGGGAGACGCAGCTTTAATTGGCACATCTGACTGTTTTTGGTTCTGAATTGGCAGCAGAGCGCCGACATGACGATCGGTTGATGTGACACAGGGAGCAGAGTGGGAGCCGGCTGCTCTGCAGAAATGTTTGGTCGGCTTCAGCTCAAACTGCGCTTCATCTCTACAAGACGCGTCTGACCGATGTTTGCTCATCTGGCAGATCGTCATGGTAACGTTCAACGGTATATGGCATGTTATCGCATCCTAATATCCCGCAGCTCTACTTAAAAGCAACCTTTTCGGAATAAGACGTTTCGGGCTGGAAAGGTTTCAATAAAGAACTTTAGCACCAAGGTTAACGTTGCCTGGTGCAGCACTGTCTGCCCAGCAGCATCCATAAAAACAGCAGACAGTCTGACTTTGAACTGCTGTCCCTGAAAGTGGAATTAAATTCCTCTCTCTCTCCCTCACACGTGTGGTGAGATGCTGGTCTCATGACACATAACAATTTATGACAATATAGATAAATAGAAATATCAATTACAAAAGAAGTAGACCGATAGAAAATAAATAAATAAACATGGTTCAGTTCTGTATTTTTTTTAAAAAACAAAATGTGTTTGATCAGGAGTCATTTTAAAAACTGCATTGTGCAAAATTGTCTCAGATTTTCCAACAAAAGTAGTTTATGCTGAAAGTTGGAATAAAGCAGCAATTTTCTGTGTACTGAGAAAATCATGTGTGAGAAAAGTGAATCAACGGTGAAACGACAGGGAGCTTTCACCTCACAGAAAACAACCCGAGAGAACGTGTGTGTACTTTCTGTTTTGTTTTTCGCCTCTGATGCTTTATATTTTTCACCCACTCCTGAACCAGACTCAAGGTGATAAACATAGAAATGAAAACCGGCCTTTGAATGTTTTCATTCCCGTTTTAGAGGGAATGCAGGTTCATTTCTGTGAACACTCAGCTGAAAACCAAGGGCACGCCTCCCAATCACCCGGCGTCTGAAAGAGTGTCAAACTAATGGAGAGAAAGCTTTTATTATACACAACTAGAATTTTAATAAACTTCTAATGGGAGGAGTCTGAAATAAAAAGGCAATTTATCATGGCCGGAATCTTTTCAAGGTTTTCATCATTTCAAAGCCTTGATTATCAAAGTGTGGATTCAAAAAGGTAATTAAAAGCAGCAATGTTGACAAACAACTTGACACACACGTCTTTCTCTCATTTCCTTTCAAATCATCGTTTGTTTTATGTTTTTCATTTGCATCGTTTCAGATGTTTAACTCCGCGCTCGTCCTTGTTCATCCAGTTCTTTCCTTTGCCACGATTTAAAGGAAAGTTGTTTTGTATGATTTTAATTCACTTGTCTTAGCACCAGATGTTGAACCAGGGATTTGTTCACTGTCACGTTGAAACGAGGGAAAGAACAATCACACATCTCTTCACATGCGCGCGCACACACACGAGGGACCTGTTGTGTTTCCAAACAACGAAGGAGAACTTGAAGCTGAAGCTGAATAAAATTACTTTTTGCAAAGAGTCTAGCTGTTCTTTTTACAACCTTTAGAAACTGTCTGTCATTACTGTGCCAATGAAATGTCTGCTGTTGAACTATATATACATATATATATATATATATTTTTTTTTTTCCATCCTTGGTCCATAATAATTATTCATCCATTGTTGATTCCCGCTCACAGTTTGTGTTCATTTCAGCTCCATGGTTCAGAAAGCACACAGTCACTCACACTTCAAGGCTGCAGGCTGCACACACACACACACACACACACACACACACACACACACACACACACACTCTGAGTTGAGATTTGTTTGTTGTCAGGATGCACGTGACCTGCGCTCAGTGCTGTGGAGAACATCTCGTGTTGACACACACGAGGCGACTCTGCTCCGACACAAGGTTTCCACCACGGCCTCATGAATACCTGCCATCTCTTTCACAAAGCTCAGACTAAATGGTTATTATTATGCTATCAAACTAAGTGAGAATTAAATTAATCTTGACATTTCATCGGATTGTTTCATTTGTCAAATCCTCAATTTTACATCATGAACAAACTCAGAATCTATCGGGGATGTTTTTCTGTTTCCTTTCAGACTGACGTAAACACCATCAGAGCACGGAGGCCATCAAGGACACCAGGAGCACAATGTGGCTGACTCACAAAATACCACAACCTCACAAAAACATAATCAAAACCCCCCCTGACTTCCAGAGACAGACGGGGGGGACAGGCAGACGCTGGGACACACAGACGGGGAGTTCATTTCCAGCGTCCAGCTGAGCAGCAGCGGCTCTGTCTTCCAGCTCGTCTCACATTATTTTATGGCACTCGGCTCGGCGGGGAGCAGAAAAGCCTCAGAGCAAAACTATACCTAGTGCTGGATGAATTTCCAACTCGGAAAATATTACATTTCCTGTGTGCAGAGATGGAAATCAGTATTCTAACCCAAAGCAAAAATATGATTAATTGCTCCCTGCCTGAGTCCAGGCGTGAGGGTAATAAGATCGACTGGAGGAGTTTCTCTTTTCAAGCTATTGAGCTCCGCTCGAGTGTGCGCAAATACATTTTTTAATGTATGCACTGCATTAGAAATATCCACACAAAATTGAATTTGGATGGTTACACGTGTAAGTACCAAACTCATTTTAGACACGGCTAAATGAGAGCAGAAAGAGAAAGGAAATGGAAAAGCGGTGTGCGGCTCTTTGATACCGTGAACAAATAGCGCCGCTGCAGCTCCCGTCCCTCCGCCCGCTCTTTGGCTCCTCATGCATTGTCTCAAATGTCAGAGTCAGGGAATCTTTTCATTACTTTCTGGCTCCAACGCGGACCGAAATAAATGCACTTTTTTTTTCATAGTAATGTGTGTTAAATATTTCAGAGATTTCCAGAGTGATTTCAGGGAGAAGAGGAGGAGGAGGAGGAGGAGGAAGAACGCCAGTGTCACTGAAAATAGAAGGAAACGTTGAGGGGGATTTGCTCTGCTGCATAGAACGTGTGTTATCAGAGACTGGTCGACAGGTAAACTGGGACAAAGCTCGATGGGCTGCAGTGTCCGTGCACCTGTCAAAAGTTTGTCAACCTTCACCGGTGTCGTCATGCGAGTATCACATGTTAATTAATAATTCATGATTAGCAGAACCCTGGAGGGAACTGAGTCAGTTGCAGTAAGGACAGAGGTCCACTGAAGAAGTGGCTGCAGGTATCTGAGCATGTGGACACGATTCCACACAGTCCTATGGGAACAGGTGGCGGCAGAAGGTTTTTATTTCTGCTTTCGGGGGAACATGTTGTATTTGGAGCTGCCGTCACTTTGCATATTTATAAAAAGGGAAAGGTCTCTGTGTGTTTGTTTGCGCAGGAAGCGTCTGGATATCAGCCATCGGCCCGCCGCTCTGTGCTGCGCTAGATTACTCACACAGTCGACCTCCAACCCACAACAACAACACAGAGCGCCGCGCTCGGCAGATTGGACGATTACGGGTCCTGACATTGACGGTTTGGCAGCAACGTTCATCTCACATCTCCTGGAGGTCGGCAGCAGACTCCACCCTCCGTCTGATTCTGCCCAGATCTGAGATAGTTGACATTTCTTTCTTGATTTCACTGTTTTCAAGATTATTCTTTATTTCCCGGTCACACTCAGAGTGGACACGAGAAATACAGTGTTCACTGTGACGGCCTGAGCTTTTGTACTGAATGTGAGGTTGAACCCGTGTGAGCGGTGTTTAACGTTAAAGAAGGAAACAAAAACCAGCTCACACATAGGAACTACACAAGGACAAAATGGTGGCAACAACACCCCACATACGTTTAGCTTTAAGCTTCAGTGAACAAGTGGAGGGCGCGTCGAAGAATCCAACCCGCAGCTCATCTCTCACGCTGTTACCTCATGTTCGGTCAGAGAACAAAGAGTCTGAGCTCTGCGGACACAGCGTCCGTCCTCAGAGACGCTTATTAATCAGAAAACTTGTCTCAACAGATTCACTGTGAAAATCAACAGACACCAACATCACATTGGTGAGCCTGCGCTCGCAGAAACACATGATGGACCACTCCTCCTTGCAGACCTGCTGAGCGCAGAGCGGACTCCAGCAGGTGTTGGACAGTGACGGCGGAGATCAAAGCTGGCGAAGTGGCAGCGGCGTGAAAGTGCTCTGACGACACCGACTTCAAATGAAGAGCAGGAAGGCACCGGACAGGAAGGCACCTAGAAGAACACCCTCACCCTCTGCACCTCCCGTGCAGCGTAGTTAATCTGACACGCCCAGAAAAAGTGCAAGGCTCCCGGGGTCAGTGTGAGTCAGTGTGAGGCCATTCACCCAGCTGCTATGGACATTTGTATTGGCCCCTGTATGCATTTGATTTCCATATGTTGAGCTCAATATGAGTGTGAGGTGGGTGAATACACTGGGTACTCACAGTAATAATGGTCATACTTACAATAATAATAATACTACTGCACCCCCCCCCCCACCTCACTGCTCACAGCCTTATCTGCTCTCCACCAGGTTATTAGTTCCTTTGCCATCGCCATGGCAACAAAGCACTGAGTCTGCCTCGGTGCTGTCCATTATGCTTCAGAACAGAGAGTGGGGGGGGGGGGGTGTAGTGGCGAGAAGGATCAAAGCAGCTCGGTCACTACAGCGACAAACGAGAACGAAGCCAGCAGCCAGTCTTTTCTTCTTTTCTCTAAATCTTTGTGGATTTCCTCTGAGTGTCTGAGTGTGTGTGTGTGTGCTTGAGGTTTACAGTGCATGAGAATGTGACAGAGCAAGAGAGAGAGAGAGAGAGAGAGAGAGTTCTCTGGATCTCCTCTGGAGGACGAACTCAGTGAGACTCAGTGTGTCTGTCTCGTCCTTCTCTCCTGGAGACAATCAGTCTTAGTCAGGAGACGTGTGGACGCAGCAGAGGATCCTCCACTGATCCACTGACACACAAACAGGTCTCCGGGGGCAAAGTGCTGACACATGTAAAAGACACAGGCGTGAAGACGGTTTTTGTCGATGAGAGTTGAGGATGGTGTCAGGTGTCAAACACGATCCCATGATCACGTCTCGAAGTAAGCTGAATAAACTCACACCACCGCACTGCAGTACAATCTCTGAGGGTCCTACCTTGGTCCACATGTTTCCATCAGGGTCCTCATCCTTTCAGAGTTGCTCGGGTTTACTCAGGCACTCAATGACACCTCTATCCTCACAGGCTGAGGTGTAAACCTAAAAACATAGAAAGAAGGAGCAAACAGTAAAATATCTGATTATCAAGTCACAGCAATTTATAAATCAACAGCGCTGACCTAAACCTAACCTTTAGACCAACTTTAAACACAGGAGTGACCCTAGCCCTAACTCTAACTCCCTACCTCTAAATCTAACCTTAATGATGTCAACTTTACCAAGATGAAGAAAATAAAAAGGGTTGATTTGTTTTTCTTAAGTCAAAAAGTTATTGGCTTAGTTTTCTTCTATCACAGTGTAAGAAGAAGAAATAAATTGCCATTTCATATCACTGAAATCAACAAGAGCAACATTTATGAAATAAAATATTTATTAAAATAATTAATAAACAATATATACAATGTATTTTTGAAATGTAATTAATGCTGATAAAGTCAGTTGTCTCAAGATGATGAATATGATGATTATGCGCAATACAACTGAATTGAAGTTTAAAACCAACCATTGAATTCTGCATGAAACCTGAATATCTTTTATAAATCTCTAGTTTCGATCCATTGCCAGGCACACAATCAAACAAAATGGTGTCCCTCAGCCACACACTTCACTGCAGTGGCTCCATGTAACTTCAGCTCACTACTGGGACAAACACCAGCCAGAAACAGGAGTAATATGAATGTAACAACTCACCAGATCTACCACGAGAGTATCAACACCGAGTCAGAGTCCACAGACACAGACACAGTTTCAACTGAATCACCCAGGAACCAGGAAGCTTTAAAATCCTCCAAACTGTTCAGCTCCCTCTGGATGTTCCTCTCTTTGTCCTCCGTCCCGCAGGGGGCGACACTGACAGGAAGTTACTGAGTAAAGGAGTAGTGCAAACAATATATGTCAAAGAATACACATGAAGAGCACATACTCTATACAATATATATGGCTGGTTTGTTTCAACAACTTTTCTTATTAAACTGTATCCATAAAAATAAAGTTGCAAAATAATAATAATTATAATAATAATAATCTGTGTGTGTGTCAGATTCGATTTTGAGTTATGCTATCGACCCAAAAGATGATTCATACACAACCAACACGGCATGTGTTTCTGAAAGACTCTTAATGTCCGTACTTTACAGTCGTTTGAGGACGAGCGGTGGCAGGGTCGGCGTCTGCGTCCTGTCTGTGCTCCTGTCTGTGCTCCTTCTTTCATATCCTCCATTGTATTTCATCACTAATCTATTTTCCTCTGAACAGAACTGATCTCGTCCTGCAGCGTCTGTGCGATGCTGCTGCCGCGCTGTGTGTTGGCCGCTCCTGTGCTCCTCTCGTGGTTCGTGCAGATTTGATGATTATTGGTGAACATCCTGTGAACTGCAGGACGCTTTTAAATGCGTCAGACAAAAGCCGCCTCCTACTCACTGGGCTGTGTAACGTCCTGTAGAGCTCGGTGACACTTCATTTTCTGGTCCACAGTTTCCACGGAATTATTATTAGAATAGAACTAAATTAAGTTTCTATCCGGAGAAATGAGCCGAGAACACAACCGAGCTGTTACCAGAATAAAGGCTCATTCTGATCAGATCTGACCCGACGCCCTGGATTCAGGAGACGCTTGTCCTCAATATGCTGTTAGTCAGCCAAGTGGTCCGAGGGTGTGCGGGCCTGGATGCACGGCACCCGCTAATGCACTGAAGCTGGGCCGCTCCGCCTCGCTCAGGTGCTCCAGCAAACCACCGGGTCACCTGTTTTGTTCTGTGGCTGAACATCGTGTCCTTGTGCGAGCACTAAGAGCCTCGTTTCCTGTGAACCGCTGCGTGGCCATTGACCCGCCACCTACTCAGGGCAGGCAGCAGCAAAACAAACACTCCCTGAGCTACAGCTGCAGGAGAACTTACGGAGCTGGTTTTATGGAGTAATAACAGAGACACTGAATATCATAGTGTGCTCCCCAAAACATTTGCATTGTGGGACGCAGCTTGACTGCTTCTCACCTTTTTGTATTTGTGTTCTCTTGTGTTTGACTGATTTGTTGACTGGAGGCCCGGACGAGGAGAAAATAATCACATTCACAAACAAGAAGGGAGACAGATGTTGGTCGGACTTAAATCCAGATGTTGAAGAAAACATTTGAATCCAGAGGTGAACAGAAGTGTGACCCACTAACATTCCTGTTCTAACACGGGAAATACAAGAATATCAGGGATGGTTCAAAGCCCATTTTGACATCAGCGAAACGAACACACAAACAGAAATGGTGATTTCCCTCCAAGCGTGTGACGGCACCTCAAACATCTGTGAGTGCGTCAGTGTTGTGATCCAGCTGGTGTGAGCACCTCTCCCCTGTTGCCTCCATGTTGCACACCACAATGCCGCTGAGAACTGTTGAGGCTTCTCTAATGCACAGAGCTACAGCAAATCCAGCGAAACGGAGAAACACATTAGTAAGCAACATTATGAAAATATATCAGGCGTATGAAACGTGCCAGTTAGAGGAAAGTGGGAGGAAAGGATCTGGAAAGCTTCCTCGAGTGGAGCTGTGGCACTTAGGCCCAATTAGAATGCATATTTTAAGTGGAGTTAAACCTGGTGAAATATTCATGATGTGTCCCGTTGCTGCTGGAGGAGGCGGGGGAGGATGAGGAGGGGGAGGGATTGGCCTCTGGGGGGCGCCATGCTCCCATTGAGTGGCTTGAACAGCAGAGCGACAGCGATGATGCTGCTGCCCACACATCCCGCAGCAGAGAGGGGGGGGGGGGGGGGGGGGGGGGCACATCTGTCCGCGTGCCATGCGCGCACGGGGGGGGGGGGGGGGATAGAGGGGAGGCAGGTATGTGATGGACAGATGGAGGAGGAGGAGAAGGAGGGCTCTGCTGATGCTCTCATCCTCAGTGATTTATAGTGAAGAGCAGCAGCTTCGGCGCCATCAACACAAACACAGTCGCTGTTCAAAACACCTCTGCTCGTCCTGCTGCCCCTACAAACCTGAGAGACCCAGAGATCCAACGTGAGTCTCCAGATTATGAGCTACATTAAATAAAATGGCTTCACGTCCCTGAAAAAAAATCTACAATATTAAACCCGACCTCGTACTTGTGAGCTAAACTGCTGATAAAGACGTGTGTGTGATCTTCAATGTATTAACGTCATTTACAAATTCACTGTAACATAAAAGTTCTCTTAACTTCACATTCTACATGATGTGAAAGTTTGGTGGTAATTAGCAGTTTCGTGAGAGCTGCAGATTCACATCAATTTTATTTTCATAGAAGAAATTCTGATTTTATGAATTTGGCCAAATGCTCCAGAGGGGTTTTTGAGGTTCAGAATCTGAGAGATGAGAACTGTGATTGTTTGACATCCCCGAAACCTGGACACGTGCACTCTGTGCATGTGCACTGAGCACTCTCTCACCAACTGTGGACCCTGTGCTCTGAGCATGTCGCTACAGCCTCTTTGTGTTTCTGCTTGAGGGTTTTAATGGCGTGGAGGCTTCTGGGGGGCGCTGACCTCGCTGTGGCAGGTGTCTTCTGCAGCGAGGAGCGGACTCCACTCAGACAAGGACAAAAACTCAAAAAGCCGAATGTTTGCTGAGAACTTTTCAAGGTTCCAAGGTTCCTAAAAGAGTTTACTTTGCCACCAGTGTGACGGCACATCGCTCCCACATTAGGACGACTAACCGGCTCGTCCTTGGACGCCGTCTGTGCAGGAAATGGCAACAACCTGCACTGAAACCTCAGGACTGTTGGAGCGTGGAGCGTTGGACGTGACTCTGCTCTGAGCCTTGTTGAGGAGTTTGTTTTTTTTTTTACTGGCTGTGCACCTTGTAGAGATTTACTGAAAACGTTCCTGTCACAGTTAAGATAACGTGATCATTTTTTTTCCCTGCATGCATTATGTCTGAGATCTGAAACATCAAACACTGATGTCAGAGGACGATACTTTACTTTTTTCAGAATCATCTGATCAAAGGTGACACGTGTTTCAGTCTCTGCCTCCTGTTTGGTTCTGTAACATCAACAATGTTAGCTTCACAGGTTACTGACTGGCACTTCCTTTTATCGTCTTCAAAATAACAGTGTTTCACCATGTCCATGCTTTTAATGTGAAGATCTCGTCATTGTTGCAATTCATAATTTGCTGCTGGATTTTCGCCCCCACACATTCTCCCTTCCCTCAAATCTCCCCCTTCCCTTCGACGCAGTTAAAGAGACGTGTCCAGTGGAGCTGAAGCCGGACTGTTTTAAATTTTGCACACATTGATTTTTAACCATGAACTGACATCCTGTCGTCACTGCTGAAAAACAACAATTATAAAAGGTGGACATAATGTACCTGTTGTTAGAACCGTTGCCCACACTCACACAACGAGTCGGTGCTTCATCCCTGACCTGATGTTGCTGATGGAGGAGGAGGAATTATCACTGACATTTCAGGTGCTTTTATTTTCACGGCTCAAGTGCTTTGTTTGTCTGAGTGCTAAATGGACGACATTTCAAAAGACGAGGAAAACTCCACACAAACAGGAGCGCTTCTGACCAGTTTCGCAAGGACGGGCGTGTCCTCGCCTCGTGCACAGGGAAGCAGTGTCACTGCCTTTGAAAACCCCTCACCGGCTGCGAGCGCAGTCAGAACACGGAGACTCTGCAGGTGAAACAGTGAGACAGTTTACGAAGCGAGCGCGTCGGGCTGTGGAGAGCAGAACCAGGCCAGTTAGAACAAATGGAGGCATGTTGTGTTCTGAGGAACGACCGAGACCTTTGCACTCAAACACAGGGAGCTGCTGCAGGCGAGAGAGAGAAAAAAACATAGACAGGTTGGGCTGCAGAAGGAAGACTTTGCTGCTTGAGAGACAGACAGAGACAGAAAGACGGACAATATTTAAACCAACATATTTTACACTTGTGCATCTGTGTGCAGAGAAGGTTCAAAAGGTACCGTACACTGTGTCAACAGTCAAACTTGACATGCTTGTAACCATGCCAACTGACACGTCTGTGTTCTTCCAGCGTGCACACGCAGAAAACCTCCTGAGAAACATGCACAGCTATAAACCAGCGTGTGTGGGCAGGAACTCGTTCCTCCAGAGTAAAGACATCGTGACACTGAAGCTCTGACTCAATATTAGGATTTATTAGGATGTTGTGCAAAAGTCGGATGATACTCGAAGACATGGTTTATTTAGTTTAGTTCATTTATTCAGAAACATGTCCGATGGTGTCTAAGTTTCATTTCGTTAAGATGAACTCCTCAAAAGTTGAGAGGTCAAAGGTCACAGTAGTCATCTGGTCTTAGTTGAATAACATCTTTGTGTAATAATAATAATTATAATTCAATTTATTCAAACAAAACCACAGGTGCTTTTATTCTGAAGATCCTGGCTCGTGTGCAGTTGGAACTTATGGTGAAACTGAACAACCAGGGACAAGAGGTTTAGAGTCAGCTCTGAACAGGAAGACAGGCAGCAGACGCCCAGGCCCAACGGGTTGTGAGCGTTGTCTTTGTCCCCGGTGTCCATGCCGCTGTCAGCTGAAAAGAGAAGGAGGTGCAGAGGAGCAGGGAGACAGTCGGTCAGACAGACAGGCAGCAGCCATGGCGACTCCACATGTTAGCTGGAAGAGGCTATTTAATCATGTTTCAGCAGCAGTTGGTGGTGAGCGAGCAGCAGATGCCTCGCCATCCGACGGCGATTAATCCTCCCACCGGCCGTCAGCCGGCGGGCCACGAGCCTCCACCATCACCACGGCGACAGAAGACGAGAACACACGGACAAGGTGAAGGTGGGGATGGAGGAGATGGGGACGGTTGCTTCGCCGGAGGGCGTTTCCCTCTGTTTCCCCCACCGCTTGTGGGCCGTCTGTTTTCCTACAGAACCAGCTGGGTCCCTCTGTGTGTGTGTGTGTGTGTGTGTGTGTGTCTTTACTCAGCACTAAAGTTAGACAAATTCTCTTAGACTGAGTTTGCTTTGTATTCGCTGCTGGGGTTGTGTGATTCAGAACTTCCCTGGCGATGATGACGCAGGTTTCTGAGTCACTGGAACGTGACCTTCCTTCATGAACACGCTTCTCTCAGGTGACCAGCTGGAGTCACGTCTTCCTCCTCCTCCAGCGTTTCTGTGTTGGAGCCAGCAGTTAGCATCCTGTGGCTCAGCTGGATGCTAATTGTGTCCTGGCTGCAGAGGCCGCTCCTTATCCTGTCTGTCAGGTGATGCATGTTCTGCACGGCTGCTTCATAATGCGATGCGGAGCCAGGCTGCGTAGCAAGGCCTGATAGACGAGTGCTCGCGGCCGCACTTTGTTGCTTGTCATTACGGCGGCGGCGGCATCTGGAGGGGCCGCAGAGGTGGTAATCTGTCAGCATACATATGTATGGCCGGATATTCCTAATGTTCCTGCGCCGCGGAGAAGCAGCTGCCGTCTGACGTTGCTGTTAATTCACTGCTCTGATGCCAGGGAACAAACAGTCCGCTTGCGCCATCGCGTAGGTCAGAGAGCACGCTGGGACATTTTTAATGAGCTCCAGGCTGTGCTCACACCTAACCTGCGCAGTGAGGGGGGGTGAACAACCTCCGGTGTGTGTTCGTCCATTCAGCTCGGTTCATTTACGGAGGAGCCGCGTTCACGCCGGCCGTTAACGGACCACACATCTGGATTCAAAGGAACAAGACAAACATCAGCATAGTTATACTGCTGACACCTGAGGCCTCACACACACACACACACACACACGCACACAGTTCAGCCATCTGAAAGTGATCGCACCTCCTGGCTCTTTGTGTGTTTTTTTTAAAGACTCAATTACCAGAGATCCTATTGGCTGTTAATCCCTGAAGCTTCATTCATGCAGTTTAGCATGAGAGCATCAAGAATCAATTCTGAACTATAGAGACTGAACCTGCTCCCACTGAGCTCTGAGAGAAGGATTAACACTCATCTCACTGTGTGTGTGTACTGAATCCTGCTGCACATGTCAGGGACGCCTGTGGTTCCTCTCTGATCTCTGGGTCAGTGTTGGGTCACTGACAGGTTCCTAACTCTGACTGAAGCTGCAGATCACAGCTCCAACCACAACACGTGGCCAAGTGTCCACATACCTGTGGCCATGGGCGTAAAGATGGAAATTAATACCTTTAACAAATCTTCTGCTGATCTGTTTAAATGTTTAAATGGTCTGTGTGTGTGTGTGTGTGTGTGTGTGTCGTTGTTGTTGAGCTGAGTCTGCAGCCTCCTCCTCCTATTCCTCCGGCTGCAGCACATTCAGCAGCTAACCAGGTTACGCCTGAATTGGATTATCAATTTCTGGGCTAAGTTGAAATCTACAGATTGCAGGCCGAAGCTGGAGTGACGGGCTAAGCAGCGCTGTCAGGACAGATTGATGGACCTGCTCATTCACAGCGACACCAGGTCCATTTATAAAGCCGTAATTGCTGCTGTGATATCGACACTCTTCCTGCTTTCGACCTTAACCCTGCCGCCCTCCTCCACCTCCTCCTCCTCTTCCTCCTCTTATGCATCTCCCAACCTCATCTCCTCCTGTGAATCAAACTGGTGCTCTGTCCTGCTCTATATGAACATATCTGAGCTGTTCCTTCTGCTTCACATTCAAATATATTTCGTCTGGGATATTGAAGAAACACCCTCTATATTTACATCTTCAATAAAAAGTTACATCACTGGCCAGAACTAAGAAATTCACTTTTCCTTGGTTGAATGGCTGAAGATAATTATTATTAATTAACAGTCATTAGTTGATCACTCTCTCTTTCTCTTTCATTATATTAGATTTTTCTATATTTCATATGTATTCAGTTTCACTCAGGTAACTGATTTTCTTCCTCCTGTCTTTTTTAAATGTTGCAGTTTTTTTAGTGAATTTGACTTAATTTTTCAACTCAACTCAACTTAAATTAACTCAACATTTGGTAAATAACAAACACAGGTTTGTGCTTCACGATGCATGTTGGGTTTAAAAAGCAGCAAACATGGTCCAGTCTTCCCCTTTTCTCTTCACTCCATCACCACAAACGTCTCCTTTATCTCCACCTCTAATGATCTCTGCTGTCTCCCGGTGAGATAATGGAGCTGTTTACAACTCAATAATATCCTGAATGGTTCAGATGGCCGGCGGAGGGGGGGCGGGGTGGTGGTGGTGGGAGATGACCGAGCATGGCGGCACTCGGCTGTTCGACCAGATGCGTCATCAGGCGCTTGAGGCTTCTGCAGCGCCCCCTACATCGACGCAGCAACGCGGGAGAAGCGTGTAAACTGGAGGCTGGATTAAACGCGGCGTCACGTTGCAGAGGAAGAATAACTCTTCTAATTCTGTGTTTTCAGTCTCTTCCTGTCTCGGCTTCTTTCTTTTTCTTTCGACGCTGCGTGTTGAGCCGAGCTGCCAGTTCTCATCGTCTTTCATTACTCCCTCCATTATTCCCTAATTTCCTTCCCCTCACTCTTCAGGCACCTTTTGCACAAAGCAATCAGCTGGCAGTAAATGGCCGGGACTATCCCGCGCTGAGTGTCTGCTCTTTATTCTTCTTCTGTTTTTTATCTTTTTTCTGAGGAAATGAGAGGAGACAAAAGCAGAAGCCGCTGTCGCCACCTCTGCCCTCGTCCTCGCCACATCCTCCTCAGAAACAAGTCTATCGAGTGGATGGCATTTTGTTCGAGTTGTTTTATCGGCGAACTGAGTGTGTTTGTCTTTCTGGAGATGTACTATAACTGCAGGTGTTCATGGCAATGGCAAAATAGACTCTTACGGTATCACCTTAAAAGCAACGTGAGACTTTGGGCGGGGACACCTCACTGCGATTGACAGCTGGTGTACTCTAGTGTCCTCCAGTTCTCAGTCAGGCTCCACCCCCGTCTCCTCCGAATAAGGCAACATCTGGTTGAAAGAAACCAAGATGGCTCCAGATAAAACATTTAAATTGTTAAGTTCAAATTGTTCAGTTGTGAGATTTGTTTTGGACATTTGATTTTAAAGAGGAACATGGAGGAAGAGAATGTTTAGATCTGGCCTCAAGATGTTGTGAAGTAGTGGGAACTTTTGGTTCTTGCCTTTCTTTCGCGTCGCGTTGACTCTGGAGCCTGGGACCTCTGACCTCATGGTCCAGGCCCATTCAGTGACACACACACTGAAACTCCCACTCATCATCATTCCGCTGCATTAACCTATGCGCGCTCTTCCACATCATGCATGATCTAATGGCCACAGACGTGTCGTTATCAACCCCTCCCCCTCACCCACCCAACCGCCCCTAGGCCCTCGCACTCCTGATCTAATCATCAGTGTTATTGTCGGCACATTTTCATTATCTTTGAGAGGCTCGGCGCTCACTGTGCTTTGATGAGTTTATGAACAGTGGCACCTCTAATCCGAGGGAAGATGCTCTGGAGAACGCCGTGATCAGCACGCATCACGGCGACGGCGGCCGGGGGACAAGCTGATGTAATTTTACATTCGTAATAATAATCTGGGAAGTCTTTAACGCGATTCAAAGACAGGCCTGTCAAAAATAATATGGCGCAGTTTAGATGAGTTGAGGCGCTATGTGTATGTGGTGCGGGTGTTAGTCCGCTGGTGGTAATTGAGGGTTTTGTTGTGGCCTTGTCCACAAATGGATTTCTCATTACAATGAACGCAGCAGCATGTTCTCTGCAGTACACGGTTGCCATAGAAGCTGTAATAGCACGTAATGCTGAGTGACCCCTGCCTGTTTGTTTCCAGAGATGTGAGAGCACGGACGCAATTACACCACCATATGCAATACGGATAATAATACTCATAATACATCTGAGCCCATGAAGAATAAACACGGATGTGTTAATGCGTCTGTGTTTTCCACCGCCACATTCTTCATCATGCCTGTTCCCTTTTAAATAAGCACATCCTCGCGATCAAATTCAGGGTTACAACTTATTCATTTGTTCATTCAGTGGTTTAAATATAGGTTCACGTGTGTGTGTGTCATGTCGATCAAACAGTGTGACAGGCTTGTTTGTGTTAAATGAACATCAAGTTTTTATGTCTTGATCATCTGTGTGGATGGAACTGTTCAACCGTCGTGAATCTGCCGCATTCCACATTTCGGTTTTTCTGGGCTGATATTGCAAACATCTTGTTTCCTAAAGTGCAGCTTTCAAAAAAGTCTTGCTGCGTCTGTCTCGAGCGCCGCAGCCGAACCCACTCAACGCGCCCGCATGCGTCCCGTCCCCGGTGAGTCACCCCTTTCATCCGCTCTTTTACTTTCCTGCCAAATAATCAGTTTCCCCACACCACACATCGCTCTGCATATTCACATGTGAGAGCAGCAGTCAGAGACGGGGACAGGCGTCCTCGCTGCTGGTCAGCGTGCAGGTCTTATCTGTCCCTGTTCAGGGCTCTAATCTGCTCTCGCGCTGTTATTGTTCGTACGAGGAGTCAAACTGCTGAGGCCTCCGCTCCCGCCCGTCTGCCATGTGCTGTTTTTGTTGCCATCTGTCCTCTTAACATTTCATGAGCGGTGCTGTTTCTGGAGCCGGAGAGCACATGGAGGCACAGAGAGCAGGAGCTGGATGAGATCTATAATTCACATCTTCGCAATTTGTCCCGACGAGCTGCCGTAGCTTGTTCTTCCTCCTCCTGCTTCCTCTCACAATTAGAGAACAAACGCTCTTTGAATGGTCTCTGGTTGATAATTCATCCCTCCGGTTTCTTCTTCCTCCTTTTTGTTTCTCTGCTGGGTGCAGCTGTTCTCACTGACTGTTGGTGGGCCGACTACAGTAATTAAGCACCAATTTGCCCACCTTCAGAGCTGTATTAACGAGGCTCGACAGCCCGCGGCTGGGGCAGCAGGCTATAATCACCCAGCGCCCCTCGGCAGGATAATGGTACTTACCCACTCGAGTCAGCATCGCATCAGACGAGCTGCGTGACTTTAAGCACGCTGTTGATCTTCTTACCTCCAGTTAGTCTGCTGAAGTGCGCTGACTCCTCCGTAAATAAATTCTTTCATCCTCCTTCTATTGTGCGCTCGCTCTCCTTTTTTATTTCCCGCCTCTGGCGACCCATAATTAGCTGTGTAAAAATGCTGCGATGATGCAAACGGCTCTTTCCTCCCACAGTCTGCAGCTTCTCTGTCCGCGCGGACGCGGAAACGTCTCCCGTCACTTGTTAAGGCTAATGATTCATTCTGCTGCTGCTTTGATGAGAACGTGTGGAAACATCTGGCGGACAACAGGAACTTGAGCCCAGGATCCGAGTCCTGTACCGTCATCAAGTTTGAGAGTTCACTGTTTATCAACAATGAATGAAATGAAAGCAAGCACAAGCTCATGCTCCTCAGAGGATGAACGCTCCATTGTATTTTTGTTTTATTTATTTAGCTCTGCCGAATCCCAGAAATAATACTACATATTAAAATATCACATACTGTAAACTCTGGGGTGTTTGTCAGCCTGAAGGATGTTAAACTGTTGTTTTAAAAGATCCTCACCGTTTAATTTAAAGGATCATTTATCACATGGCCTCAGATATTTGTGGATGAAACCTGTTCGCTCCGCTCATCACCTCGGGCGCCATGACACACACAGATTTGCTCCTGCTGAAAGGCGTGAAGAGGGCGAACCCGATGCAGCGAGCGCTCCACCTACTCCAGTCATCAGGTGGGAGAACGACAGCTCCGACCGACAGAAAGCAAAGATCCTTTCATCCGCTCGGAGGTGCAGGTGTCCGAGGTCCGCCCCCTGACAGCCAGGAGGCGTCTGTTTATGGAAGTTTCCACCTCTGACCTCACAGATTGCTGCTTTCTGGGAGTGATTATTTGCCGATAGAGATGTGCCTTTACATCCCTCCTGCCCCTGTCAGCCCGGAGGACGGGCGGCTGACAGACAGGGTCGACCCCTGGCGCTGAAATGATGCAGTCCAGGAGAGATAATTGGTGAGCAGCGAGGTCATGTTTGATGGAAACACACTTTGCAAATTTGTCTGGCGAGAGCCGTGTCAGAGCAGCAGCCGGGCCGCAGTCACACTCTGTTCAGAGCTGCTGTTCTCCACTCTCCCTCCTCTCCTCCACCCCCTCCTCTCTTTTATCCTTCTTCTTCCTCTTCTTCATCCTTTACTTTTATATTATTTACTTTACCTTCTTATCTACTGAGATTTCTTGGCTTGGTCAAATGTGCTAACATGGAGGAGGCAGGGTTTAATAACACTACTACAGGCAGCCACTAGGGGAGGATTCTTAGGCTTAAAAAGTCTAATTTCACTTAAATATGTGGCTCCAGTCGTTCACATCTTCTTGTGGATCCTGAATCATTATTATTTCCTCCCCTGGATTTCTGCTGAATATAAAAACAAACATTTATAACAAAGTGATTTTTAAACTGTTCTTTAATTGTGTTCGAAACTGTCAACATGACTGATTGGCCCCTTAAAGCTGTTTAACGTCCGGCTCCTGTACTGCTGCTGCCTGTTAAATATCTTATCTCCTCATTTCCATTCACACTCTCGGAGGGTTCCATTGAAGAGGGGAATCCATTCCCATACTGTGCTATTGTGTCATTCTGCTAGATGAATATAAATCGCATCACTTCCCAGTGATAAATGCAGAGACATTGTGCTGTGGAAGCAGCATTAGTGAATAATTGGGAGGAAATGTCAGGAGCACATTACAATATGCAGCAGGACACTAATGTGTTTATGTGTTGGTTGACTGTCGGAGGCTGAAGCTATGATTCAGAGACACAGCTCCATGCCATGTCCTCATTATATTGATGATTGACAGGTCCCTGCTCCGCTCACACATCTGGACAACGACTGGACAAAAATAATGTTTGTAAGAATCTGCTGCTTCGATTTAACAGGAAGTTTGAGGGCCATGACAGACCTCTTGATCGCCTCCCGGTGGCTGCCTGCAGCATAGGTCAAACATCCTCGTCCACGTTAGCAGATTGAATGTGAAACAAAGATATCGGTTTGTCAAAAATGTTTTCAGTCAAAGATAAAAGTAACCGAGCTGAATTATTATTAGACACATGTCTGGAGGTTCAGTGAGACTTTGTGTGAATCGCGCTTGCGTCACATGTCTTTGTTCAGATGTGTAGTTTTGAAACAGAAATGTCTTGACTCCATGTTGCAGGTCGGGTCATTTTCTCTGCTCTCTGCTCTGTGGCTGACTCTGCCCAGTCCTCTCCACACTGAGAGGGACTAAAACCATTAACACGATTTATATCAAACATCCACCATTAGGCCAGTCACCCCCATCCCCCTGTCCCCCTCATCCCTTCAGCTCTTCCTGTGTCCACGGATAATCTAATTGAGGCCGTGGCTGTGGGCTGCGGATCGTTACGGCTCGGATGCTCATGAACACAGCGGAATCAAAGCTTCATTAGAATAAGATGGATTGACATTCCAGGGAAAAAAAGAAAATTAAAAACATTAAAGAGGACCTGCAATGTAGGTTGGGGGGGGCATAGCAAATCAGCTTTGATTGGGTAGAAGGTCGGTAAACTCTTCGCCAGTGGTCAATGCCTCCTCACCAAAGAATCCTGCTGGAGTTTGGGTAGTTTTTGTGATGGTGGTGGGGTGTGTGCGTTTGGATTGTGAAGGGGAGGGGGTCATGCATGATCTACTGAAACAAATCAGGTTGGAAAAATTAAAGCGCTCATTAAAGCTGATGGCCAATCTAAGGAATCTGGAGAATCTCTCCTGCTCGCGCCTCACTCTCGATCTCACTGCCTGTCAATCACAATAACAGGAAAAGACCCCGCCCACTCCATGTTTAGACTTTTTGCTCAGTTTTGACGTCTCCCCCGCCCCCTGAATAGCAGCCAATTACCGTCTGCGATTCCAGACCCTATTCCAGCAGCAAGCCGGTCGGCCCTCAACGCTGCCCCCTCCCTGCTGGCAGGAGCGCTGCATTGACCTCGCAGCCATGGGACCAGTTGATGTCCACACCACCAGGAGAGGGGGCGCAGGCTCCTGGATCCGTGGCAGAGACTCATTAATTTCACTCGAGCTCCTCCAGGCAAAGTATGAGTTTACGCACACAGGACACACTTACAGCACACGCACACACATACATGCACACACACACGCACTTGCGGCAAAGGCAGAATATCAATAACGTGTGAAGCGGTAGCAGCTAAGGTGAAACACACCTTGGATCAGTTTGGCTTTCAGCGAAAACAAGCCGCCGGCTGGTTGTGAACAAGCTTTCAAGCTCATGTCAGCAAGGTCGACCCGCAGTAACAAACCGCCGTACACGTTTCCGCCGGCAACGCCACTGCCACCGCACATCGATCCAGAGAGTGCTCCGTTGATGACTCGCTGGAGGTCAAATCTGCCTTCCACTCACAGTCAGACCAAAAAAACATGTGTGTGCAACAGATGGGAGTTGATGTGTGATTTATTTTGCAGCCTGGACGTGTGTTTATGATGAATGATGTGTGAGCAGCTACTCGCCATGAAACACACTGTGAATATTTATGACCTCTGACCTTCCCCCTGGTTACAGCAGCAGGTCGGAATTCACACCTGACTGATATCACACGTCAAAAACCACAGGATGGATTTAACTTCAACTTCCTTGATGGAGCTTCCTGGAAGCGCCTGATTCCTGGAGACGGCTTCGATCTTCAGGTAGAAACTTTATCCTGAGAGGCGAGAGCTGGCGTTCAGGAGGCAGCAAGCAGGAGTCACTTGGAGATGCTGTGTTGGAAATATGAAAGGCATTCTGGGAGATAAGTCAGCAAAACTTCACCGCCCCCCCTAGGCTTGGTGCAATATTAACATGTATGTTTTGGGATCTTAATTACTCGTCAGCGTGCAAGGACGCTCAGTTTATAACGAGCTTTGGCAGCGGTGCTTACCTCGGCGAGCTTTCACTAAATGGAATGATTACTCACTCGGGCCGGTGTAAACATGACGAGCAATAATTGGCTCTTGCAGATTTCACTTATTAGTATGATGTATCGATCTGTCTGAGCACAGCTGAAATCTATAGCCACCGCTGTTTGTTTGTTATCCATGGTTAAAGGTCAGGGAGCGGGGGGGGGGGGGGCTGCAGGGCAGGTTTTTACTCGGCCGTCACGTTGCAACATAAATGCAGGTGGTTTAAGTTAAAAAAAAATGAAGATGATGAAAGTCTTTTCTGGTATTTTGCGACAGCGAGCTCATTGTGCCGGTTGGGGGTGGGCGGGGCCTCCTCTTGAAGGGTTGGACTTCCTGCTGTGTGTTTGGACAGGTGGAGCGATCGCCCTGAGGCAGCATGTCACCTGATCACCGGACGACCCTCGTCTTCCCTCGCTCCTCCTCGGGAAAAATGATGAGAGGGGAAGGCGGGAATGAAGGAAGCGCTGGAACAGGTGGCAGCTTCGATTACATGTTAAATGATGAAGAGGTGGGCGGGGGGCACGCTCAAGTAGCACCTGTCAGCCCCCCCCCCCCCCACCCTCTGGGCCAGCCCTGCTGTCGGCGGCGGACAGGCTGATTCATGACCTCGTCTGCAGGAGACTCTCCAAACAATTTGGGGATAAAGTCTGATCATTTTGAAAGCCCCCGTCGCTCCGTTCTGCTTGTTCAACGTCTGACACCATTTTTCTTCTTCTGCAGTCGCCTCAGCACCGCTCTTCTTCTGTGGTTAAAGACTGGCTGCGCTATTGACCTGATCATTTTGTCACAGGAGGAAGTGAACCAGGAACTGTCTCTGTGACTCTGGACTCTTCTCCTCTTTTTGTCCTCACAGAGGTTTTCAGGCTTTGTTAACAGAGTGGGGAACTCTAGTTTGAGGATTTTTCTTTTTTCTTTTCTGCCTCTGCTGCTCCTGAATCTAAAATGCTCCTGTAGACATTCTTCTGTTTGTATGAAGAGGAGCAGCGATGGTTTTTATTGACCTGGAATGATCCAGAGGACACAGGGAGGACGAACCTCTGGCCCCAGTCATTTGAAAATAAACACAGAAATGGCGGAAATCAAAGAAATAAAACTTGTTGATTTTAAATCCTACAGATGGATTATAGTTTGAAAACTTGTTTCTGTGAATATCGAACCTATTAGTCAACAGGAAGTGGGTGAGTGTTTCGGAGCAACAAAGCTTGTGGACATTTGGAGGATAATGAGCCTCTGCAGCTTTCCATCCCAATGACAGAAGAGCTGTAGAGTGTCAGCAGCGAAGAGACTGCGCTCATCATGTAAATGTGAAACAGAAGAAAAGCTTTATGGGACATTTGTGAGGTCACGATATGAACCAATGAGCTGCGGCTGAATCCACGTGGGATTGAAGATGAAGCCTCTGAATTTAAATCAGGTGAAGGACGGTTCACTGAGGTTAATCTCACTTATTTAAAATATGAAACTGAAAATTGAGAATAAATCTTCTGATGAAAGGTCAAATCAAAGAAACCCTACGAGCAGAGAAACCGCTTCAGTTTGGTTGAGTTTTAAAGTTACTGCTTCAGAGTGACGGAACATTCTCGAAAGAAACTCGAGACAAAAGACATTTGGTGGTGCAGCAGTGATGGATTCTGGGAGTTATAGTCTTCATTGTCTCATTATTTCCATGAGGAAATGTTAAAGAAACAAACACGGTCATTTCTGCAGCCTTGTTTAGCTCCTTGATGAGAAACGTTTACACTGCAGTTCTTGGAAACACCTGACTCTAGCGTTCACAAACAGAACTATGGAAGAAAACAAAGTGTACAACAGCGGCTTTGTTTGAAATGAAAATGAATCAAAGCATTTTCATGTCTCACCTGAATAAACACAGAAAAGGTGAGCATGTACTTTGCTTTAATGGTTGTCGCGGTAACGCACACAGCTGAAGATATGATGAGGTACGACTGTGTCGATGGTAAAAATATTTCTCCTGGTGCTGCCGTTGGAAAGAGAGAAAGAGAGAGAGGACGAGAGACAAAGGTCCAGAGTGGCTGCAGACGCTGTCTTATTAAAGCAGGTTTGGTGACTGCAGGACTCCAGGGGTCAAAGAGAAAAGAGCACGGAGTCTAAGTTCTGCAGAGAAAGTTGTTGTTGTTCTTCTGCAGCAGCTGATCCGACCGACGCTGTGTAATTATGAAAGGAAGTCAGTCAGTGCTAACAGAGATTTAAAGCTAATGAGAAGACAAATGGAGCGGAGGTGAAGTTTCTTCCCCTGAAGCATAATCAAAACATGTTGACTCATTACCCACATATAATTACCAAGTCATCTCCATGTGTAGCAGGAAACTTTGCTTAGTTTTCTATCTCCACCGAGCGTTTGATTCCGCTCTCAGAACGAGGCCTGGCTCCCTCCTCTCCCTGCTCCGCATCCCATTCCGCCATTAGTCTAATCCTATATAATTGCATTTTAAAGAGGTGATAGATTATAAATTCGCATAATGAGGACTGCCACTTTATTCACGGCATAAATCTCTGTCAGCATAATGTGTGTCCTTAATAATGCTTGTTCACAGGCTGCCGAATTAATTAAAATCAATTTAACCTGTCTCATGAAATAAGGTAATAAATTATTGAATTATATTATGTGTCGCTTCGTGTCGACAAAAGCAGCTATTTATCAAGCGTTTGTGAACGAAGAGCGAAGGCACAGGTGAGGGGGAGTGATGAAAGCTGGAGGAGGTGCTGAAATATATAAAATAGAAAGAGGAACCTGATGAAGACCTGGAACCAGCTCAATGTTCAGTAAATCTGAAGCATCCATGTGAACCGTGTAAGGATCCAGAACCTTGCTGTCAACTGAAACCTCTGAAACTACATGAAGAACTTTCTTTGCAAAGCTTTGCACATGGAAAATGATGTTCAGAACCTTGTTATTGACCCTTGGACCTAGAAGCTCCCCAGCGCGACAACATCACTAGGATCAACAAAATCTACAACTCCTCACTCTCCCACAGATCTAAATCCCCCTTAATGATCTCTGAATCATCCATCACACTACCCTCGCTTCTTGACCGATCACTAAAACATTTTTCTTTTTAGCAAAAAGCTCTTTTAAGAAAGAACGATTGGTACTCTTACACCTTCTGGAATAACACAAAGAACCCAAAGAATCTTTTTTACTGACGATCATCTTTAGAACTTCAGGGAACATTTAAGCATTTGAAACACAGAAAAATAAATAAAGGAAGTCAACGCACAGGTCCTGGTTTGTTGTTTTGAAGTTTGATAAAGCCTTATTTAACAAACCTAGAGATTCTGTGAAGGAAGAAATAGAAGATCATATTTCTTTTAATCCGCGATTCTGTTCTGTTCCTCGGGTTGACACCGGCCACCTCTCTCTTCTCAGAACCAGGCTCTGACTTTCATCCCTTCTGTGGAACTAATCGATGTGCTGCTAATGACATCACTGTAATGTGTGTGTCAATGTGATGCATTAAGGCAGCTGAGTGTCCTCTGGCTGTGACAAACCGCCAGGTATGATCACACGTGCCGTCCCAGAAGCCCCTGCAGAGCGTGAACCGGTACGTCTGTAATCTGGTTTTCGCGGCATTAATGGATATCAAAAACTCAATATGTGGACAGGAGAGCGGTTGGTGTTAAGTGCCAGAGATCGGCCGGCCTGTAACACCTCGGAGGAGCGGCTGACCGGCGTTAATGCACAGGAAGTGGTTTTATCAACAGCAAACAGGGAGGGGCCCCAGTGGGCAGGGATAAGTTGATTTGTGGAGCAGGATTGATTACAGTATAATGTCTCTTTCTCTGCTCAACACATTAATGTCCCCAGCTCCTCGAGTGGCTCCTCTTCAAGACAAGCACTTGTGTATTGATTTATTACGTTGTCTCGGTCTCATTTCTGGGGAGGACGGCTGCAGGAAGACGGAGCGGAAGACGAATCTGTTTTGAGAACAGATTCAATTTTGACTCTGTTTACTCGGAACTGATGAAACCACAGGGACGAATAATACAAACTTGCTTCCGTCTGTTAGTGGCGAGCGTCAGGAAACGATGAAATTAACAGGGACAAGATTTACAGGGTCATTAGCTTAGCTTAGCACAGGCCCCCAGGCCTGGTTCTGCTTCTCGGCGGTAAAGTCCCGATGAGTTCAGCATGAGCGGCGGTGGAGACACGGACAGCGCTTTCTGTATTTATTTGTCTGAATAGAAGAGAAATTAAAAAGCTGCTTCATTAGCAGCTTGACACATTAATGTTTCCTCTGGGATTCAGCTCGAGCTGCCGATTTCCACTCGGACCCCGCTGAAGCCCCCCCCTCCCGAAAACCAGTCCTGGCACCTGTTGGATATGGCACCGAGCCTCCACCTCCTCCTCCCACCACCTTTCAATCTCTCTCTCTCTCTCTCTGCCTCTCACAGCGGGTCTTGCTCGCTCGGCTTGGCACAGATGGGTGAATCCAGCAGATGTTTTATCAGGACACCCCCGCCCCCCTCCCCCTCTTCTTGCGTCTTCCCTGCAGAATGGATTTAGGTTGTGGAGTTAATGAGGTGATTTGCATCAGTCTGAAGCTGTTTGCTGTTGATTGTCTTGAGAACAACAGGCGGGAAACTACTTTTCCTGAAATGACCCAAAAACGAACTCTGGTTCAATGACGACGACTTCATCGATTCGTTTTCCAAATACTGATCTTTTCATCAGATCTTTCTTTCACATCTGAGGAACTTTGTCTGAGAAACGTTCCTCCTGTTGTCCACACCTGTGTAGGCGGAGTCTACTGTACTTCACATGATAAAAGTAAAACAGCTTGTTGTGTGTTCTGTCCTGAATTAAAATCCGTTTGGGGTTTAAAGTCTGACACCACCTGCGACTGCGGCTGTGATGACGAGCTGCACGTCAGCACAGCTCTTCGGCTCTTTGGGGTCTTTTCTATCTTCTGGTCAGAAGATCTGCTGGACGCCGGAGGCATTTCCCCCATTTTTCACAATTCTTGCATCCGCGGCGGTGTAATTAATCTGGCTGACAGGTTTCTGCTGCGCAGGTACAAACAGCCAAATAATAGGCCTGTTCAGGATGTGATGGCTCCCACTGCGCGGAGCAGAAAAATGAGAAAGAGACCAGCAGGTGTTCAGTAAAACTGAACCAGAGTGAAATCAGCAGTTTATTCAGCAGCAGCGATCACACACCCACTGATTATTCACACTCTGTGAGTCCGTAAATTCACTGTGGTATTAACTTACCAAAAGAAACTTTGGTCTTTTTAATTAAAAACATGAACATTCTGAAGGAAATGAAGAATACATCAAAAACATAGTTGTCAGACGTTAATGTAATAATGAGTCCTGCAAACATTGCAAATCTCAAAAGTTTGCGAGGAATTTTTCCTCCGAGTCTGACAGAAAAGTTTAAACTTTAAAAACTTGTTGAAATGAACGTGTCAAATGAAAAAGAGGCTCAGTCTTATGAAGACGGTGTCTGCTGCTCTGACATCACATCTGGTCCATCACCATTGTCTCGATGACACGTGTGCTTCCTTCACCCTGATCGTGACCTGACAGACAAACAGCCGTCTCCTAGTTTGTCACACTTCCTTTTATGGCTGCTGCTCGACATCGTCAGAGACACAAACATCAGCTCATTTAACTGATGTGTAACAGCTCTGTGGGCAGACGAGGGACTCCATCAACAGCTTATGAAAGAAACCAAGACGTGTGTGTGTGTGTGTGGGGGGGTGTGGGGTCGACAGAGACCACAGCAGCAGCTGTAAAAATAGTTTATAGGCGGAATTAGAGCTGATCATCATTAACCTGAACTCAACACGGAGCCATTAAAGAAGACGTGAAGACGTTCTCGATCAGTTTCTGTGACGTGAATGATAGAATCTGGAGTGGAGAACGTACGTGTGTTCACGAGGAAGTTTAATAATCTTCAGCTCACAAATCAACAGGTGACGTCACGGCGGTTTCATTCCTGGATTGAATAAAATCAGCGACTAAAACAACCAAAGCTGTTGTTTCCTAGGTTTTTAATTATCATCGCGTCTAACAAGTGGTTCTTGTTCTCTGTTGGACGTCTCTCTGATTAGTTTCCTTCCTGTTAATCCCCCAAACACCATATCTGGGCCCTTTGCAGCAGCGACTCTGCCTCACACAACGAGGAAGTGACATTTTAATGTGGAGGATAGATCAAAATGGCCGATGTTTTATTAGCGGCCTGTCCCCGGCTGTGGCTGAGAGCTGCTTTTATCGGAGCCCTCCGCTGCCCCAGCAGCATTCGCTGCAAAAATAAATGAAGGTATTAACATCAAGCACCTCTCCCACGGAGGCAGCGGGCTTCTCATGTCCTCCGGTCAGAATTCACCAGCAGCGCCGTCGCCACAGCTGCCATTTCCAGCGCCCTCAGCCAGGTGAAATAAATCACTCCTTCGCCGCCATTACAGCCGCGTGTGTTCTCAGCTGTGGAGTTTGTTGCTGTTAGAATGAATCTCAGGTGAAGTCCGGGACGTGACGACCTGACGCCGATCTGGACGACAGCCGCCGGCCCCGCCGCCACTTGTTTGTTTTCAGGTGAGAGCAGAGAGAACAAAAAAAGAGAATGAATGACGAGTGTGAGAGCAGCAGGGGTCTCTCAGGCTGACACACACACCGTGCGTCAGCTCCTGGTCTCCTTTTAGTCTAAAAACTCTGGGGGTTTGTTTAAGTCCGAACAGGAGCTGAGACGCTGCCTCCGCTTCCTCCTCGCCGTCTCTGCTTCTCGAGTATTTTCTGTAGCTAAGCAACCAACTGCAAAGGAGACGATGTACTTCCTGTTTACACCAGGGAACACTTGGTGAAGTCATAACATCAGAGACAGAAGAATATTTTTCTGTTTCCACGAAGTGAACCAGACGCCAGCTGCATATGACCCTGTATATTCTACAGCTGTCACATGATGTTTGATTCCAGCGGATCGAGGGTCACATTAAACTGGTCACAGTTGACTTGAGGTAGCTCATATTCAATCATCTAATCGAATAATCCAAACAGTCCCTGGAGTCCCGATGAACTCTTTACTGAATTATTTAGTCTCTGCCTCCTGAGCCTCCTGAATGGGGGGACCAGAGAGTCTCCACATGGATCAGCAGCCACTCAGCTGACAATTTATTCAAGCACCCCCATGTTGGACTGATCAATCAAAGTAAAACCATTGTTGATATATTAACCAGTCCCATTCTTCAAGTGTTACTTGTTAGATTTTAGGAAAGTGGATTAACTGGTCGATCCAACGTTCCCTCACCTGTGGTCACAAGGTCTGGTCGTGACTGAAAGAATGAGAGCCAGACTGTGACTAAAGCAGGTATGAGTCGTCTCCAGTGGGTCTCTGGGCTCAGCAGGAGGAGGAGTCCAGGCGTCCAGAGGTGGCGTCACACAGAACCGCCGCTCCTACATCAGCGGAGGGTTCGGGTCGCCTCCTGGGCACCTCCTGGTGTGATGAACTTAAGTGCTCCTCATGCAGCTCCTTTAGGAAAATATGGTTCTGAAGCTAGACGTTTCCTCTTATCGCCTCCTTTTGTAAAAACAATGAACAGCGGGTATATTCAACGCAGAATCAGAGCATCAAGAAAATATCGACTGTGATGAGGTTTCAGAAAGATCAGTGAACCCAGTATTTTCTCAGAAACTGTTTGGTTTCCAGCAGGGTTGTTGTGCTGGCCAGCGGCCGCGCACTCACATGAGCTCCTGGAAGCAGAGATCGTGTAACGAGCGGCAGCCTCGAGGGAAACACAGTCGAGGCCTAAAGCTGCAGGAGCCTCCCACGTCTTTTTAAGATCTGACACTGGAGGAAACACACACACACTGGAGCTCATGATGCTGTGTGTGTGTGTGTGTGTGTGTGTCAGATGTGAATCCCAGTGCAGTCGTCCCACTGGATCAAATGCTTCATTTACATTAAATTCAAGCTTCAATTGTCTCAATGCATGATTTAAATAATTACGAATCCGCAGGTTAAACGGAGCATAATTAACCTAATGAGCGCTGTGTTTATTCTTCTTCGAAATGATCAAATATCTACATTATGTAAACATCACTGACTGTATATAAAGAGGAGCCATCACGATATGATATAAAAAGATGAAGATGTGTTTTTATATATATATATATTTCTGATCCAGTTTTATATTCAAAGTTAAATTCTTTGCAGCAGTTTATGAACGGACTGATCCAGATGCGACGGCTGACTCTTCGTCTTTTTGCCTTTTGTTGTGGCCTCCAAGCTCGGCTCAGCAGGAGCTCGATACTTAACAATCTGTGGCTCATAATGCTCGGTGAGGAAGCGCGATCGTCTCCCGGCGTGCTCCCTGCTCTGGCCGGGGCCCTGGAGGGACGGGATAACGATTCTTACAAAGGGCTGAGGTGTTATTTTATTTTTTATAATCTCCAGAAGTTTAACTTGTGCCTGTTAATGTGTCGGCTATGTTTCTCTTCGCTTGGTTGCATGTTTCTTTCAAACTTGAAGGCGTCAGGAATGTGTTTTTTTTTTTTTTTTTTTTTACAGATGGCACGAAGACGAATAGAAAGTCATCATCAGAGTTGCAGCTGAATTGCTGAATAAGTCAGAAACTTTGATTACGGCTCTCTGTATTGTGCAGTGTGATGGAAGCGATCTCTTTGGCGTCTCCGCGTTTTACAGTTTTTCTCCGGGCAGCGTGAAATGGCACATTTCATCTGCCAGGCTTTGTAAGAGCAGAGATGTGCTGAGGTTTGAGTTGCTTGAATGCACCCGGCAGATAGGAAAAAAAACTGAAAGTGTCCTGTCTGTGAAAAGTTGATGACACGTTGGGCCCGCTTGTCTCCGAGAGTGGCAGCTCCGAATTTGAAGTTGTCAATTTTTTTTTTTTTTTTGGACGGCGAGCGGAAACTCTCACAGAGGCCCATTTTGATTTCCTGAGAGTTTGGATCACATCTTGTCACGTTGCCACTTACAGGTACCGTCTCCTGTTCGGCTGCAGGCGCGGAACAGAGGACGAAATTCCACCAAACACCAAACACATTGGGAATGTAGAAGTGGACGTCCTGCTGCGGATTCTCATTCATGCTGTCACCAGATCTCAGGAGAGATCACGAGAGTGTGTGTGTGTGTGTGTACGCTCCACTTTTTTACAAAAACACATCTGCGGCATCAAGATTTATCTGATGCTACCTTAACTCCGTGGTCTCTTGATTTGGATCCAGTAGAAAACTTCCTGGATCTGTCAGAAGCAGAAAATTCTTTTGACACCAGAGTGAGAGGTGAGAGTGGCTCCCCCTGTGCCGCCGTCATTCGTCCTCATCCTGTGCTAACAGCTGGATTTTTACATAAAAATCAGGACGAGCTGAGGCGACTGGCAGAGCTGAAAGAATAAAGTGTCAGAGCTGCCGGGCCCTGCCAGTACATTTACTGCGAACGCAGGTTCCAGCGGCAGCTGCCGAGGTGGCGTGCGCCGCGGCGTCGGAGGCCAGCTTTTCCATTAGCGCTCGATGCTAGTGAGGCATTGCCGGCGGCGATGGCTGCTGTTGGTGTCGCCACGTGTCCACTCACCGATCCCTACAGTCGCGCGCAGGAAAACAGGAAATGCATCAGAGAGTAATGTGGAACAGATTTGACTATTCCAGAGCCAGCCACCGCCGCCTGCCAACCACAGCCGCCGAGCGACGGGCCGTGCAGGATATCTCTCCATTGGAGGGGGGGGGGTGGGGGTGTCCAGCTGGAGCCTGATGGAGCCAGAAACTCTGCGGGTGTTTTACTGCACAAGCGATGCTGCCGCCGCAGCCGGAGCTGCAGGGAAACACTGGAGAACCTGTGGCCTGAAAAGAGACGATGTCAGAGCGGATCAATTAAGATCAACTGATCAAACAAATTAACTCGGAGATAAGAAGAGAAAATGGATGAAATTTAAAAAAAAAAAGGTTTAAAGATGCAGGATGCCGATCGTTCCACTAATGGACGCATCGGTTCGTAGATGGACTTCTTCACTTTGTTTCGGGACGCAGGCGTTAATTGAAGCCGGACGTCTCCGAGTCAGGCCCGAGATCAATACCTGCCTCAGAGCTTCACACAGGGGGGAGCGAGGGCTAAACGAGGCTGGCGGCGGGTGGAGGAGAGAGAGGGAGAGAAAGAGAGGAGGGCTTTATTGAGTTCACACAACAAGGAGCAGCAGAGAAGGGTTCGCGCTGTGTGAGCTGGGAGGCTTGAGTCCTTCAGACCGACATACGGACGTCAGGTCAGATTCCGCAGTTAATTAAAACACATGGCGGTGGAGTCTTGAGTCTGATGAGAATATTTATTGTGAAATATAAAGGGAGGCATTTATTTTTCAAGCCTGCTGAGGGATACACAACCCGCTGCAGCCAGGGTGGTCGATCGATGGCGATGGCAGTGGAGCCGGTCGTTGACCAATTGGCAGCGTGATGTGCAGGCCTCTCTCTCGGCCCCTGACAGCCGCCTCCATCACTGCTGATTTGAGGCTGTGAAAAAAAAAATCGAGCGGGGCGTGATCGTGCCTGTGATGCTTTGATTACCCCGCGACCTGCAGCTGCCGCTCCGCCCAATTAGTGTTATGGATGAGCCTGGACTCCGCTGCCTGGACCCCTCCCCTCACAGCCGCCACGCTGGCCCCTGACCAGCCTGTTGGCCCTCCAGCAGGGAGGAGAGACCGCCAGACCTGGGGGACCTGATCGCTGACTCCATCAAAGAAAGGCAGATTTTTGAAGTCGACTGGTCATCCTGGAAGCTGTCGTTCTAAACAGGAAACAGTTTAACTGACCCTGTCAAGAGGATCAAGCAGCTCTGATCCAACAAATACTTGCAAGAAGCAAGAACCCTGTGAGTGCAGAGGTGTGTGTGTGTGTGTGTGAAGTGATGAGTGCTGAGTGGAGGCAGCAGGATTAATGGAAGCAGAAATGCTAAAGTGTATTAACTCCTCCTTGTCACAGTTGTATTATCACTCTGCAGGTTTCCACGCGCCTCTGGTCCGAGGTGCATCTCCCCCGGGATCAAAGCTTCTGGGCACATTTAACAGCTTCTCAGCCTCTTCGCACCGATTCCAGTCGTCACAAAACATTTCAGAGCGAGAACAAAGGAGGAGATGGGAAGCGTGGTACGAACGTGCACGAGGCAGACGCCCAGCGGTGCCACCGACATTAGCCCAGTTAGTGTCTGACAGCTGGTGGGCGAAACGTCCTGCAGCATTTCCTTCTTCCACCTGCAGGAATAATCCCCGGTCCGATCCACCCGTCACCCCCCGACATGTTTTATTTATGAGTGTTCCGTGAGTAGATGTCCTCTGTGTTTCTGACACCTACAAATTGCAAGGTATTCTGGGAGGCTCAGAGCTGCCGTCATTAGAAGCAGGTTTGGTTCTGAGGTTGTCAGTCAGCTCCTGCGGCCCCGGTGCAGAGGAAACAGCCAGAACATAAACAGATGCGTAAAAGCAAAAGTGCAAATACATGAAGGAAAGCTTCTGTTTTGTCAAAGTGACAGACGAGACTGAGGGGAAATGGTCCTGGACGGAAATGTTCGAAGTGTGGAGCGTCTCAGCGGAGCAGCGTGAGCACACGGCCGCTCTGGAAAATAGGGTGAAGAAAAAAGAATTTCACACGAGACGGGGAATAACAATCTAAAGGTTTCCAAGAGGAGAACTGGGAGTTAATTTAGCAGCTACAAGGAAGTTCTCAGAAAATCACAACACAGAGATTCAAAGGTCTGATTAATATTAATATTCATGATTTATGACCTGAAATCATTTCAACCGTGCGGTCATCTGGTCTGGCTAGTGACGCTTTAAAGCTAAGCTAAGCTAAGCGAGGCTAAGATAACATAAGCTACATTGAGCAGTTTGACTTTTGAAACAATAGAGAACAGAGAAAAAAAACCTTTTCATAGTTTCCTGATGAAACATTTCAGGACTCAGTGTGACTGACGACCATAAGATGACCGCTCCCTCTGAACCGAGCTAAACTTGTACATAGAAATAAAAAGATGGACACACGTGCAGGGTTCCATCAAAGGCGTCCAGGATGAGGTGTAATTACAGGAACTGCCAAGGTGTGTCTCAGGCATATGGCTGCTTCTCGCTGGATGGCTGTTGTTTTTCCGCTGGGTTTTAGGGAAGAGCGATGCCCGTTTTTCCGACGACAACATGTGATTACTGCTCTTTTATTTATGGCCGCCTGCTTTTCTTGTTTCCCTGCCTCCCTGTGTCGCTGTCCCACTCGGGGGATTTCAGCTGTTGCCAAAGGCTTTGTTCTGGTCATTCATCATTTAAAGGTGCCAGTCAATAAATGATATGAGTAAATGATTCATTCTGCCACTAAGTGCAAGCAAACACTGTGTAAGCTGCCGCTGGTGTTCAGAAGAGCAGCTTCCTCTTTAATTCATCAGGACGTTCTCACTCAAAACTCGGTGGATTTCTCTGAATGCTCCTCACACGCTGCAAACACTCCACGGCCATCAGCGCTGCACTCACCCGCATGAATCTGAGACAGACACATAGCGGGAGACTAAACAACTTAGGAAGAGCATGGGACACATCCTGTCCTACAGGGGAGGGTCAGAAGGACGTTCTTCCGATGAATATGACCATGAAACAAATCCCATCATAACCTGTCAATGTAAGTCAAAGCTTACAAAATGAACATATAGCTGCGGACAGCTGGGAAAAATATATTTTGGATAGTTCTACAAATGTTTTGACAGCTCAGAAAATGAATAACAAAAACTCTAGATCTGTGTTATTTCAAAACATGAGAAAGAAGTTAAAATTTAAGGTTTCAAATTTGGTCTGAACAGACCCAGAGTATAGTCATGGAAGTCTCTCAGTGCAGCCTTCGTCTCCTCCTCCCTCTGTTTGTTCCGTGGTTTTCAGGCAGTGGAATAAAGCACAGTCCTCTGCTGTCTCACTTTGTAGAAGTGCAGGAATAGAAGATTCATTTTCATCCGTCACGATCTTAATATCTGCCACCGAAGCGGCTTGGAGGCTCCGCTTGGCGACAAGAGGCGACTTTTTCCGGTTCAGTGTTTGTGGAATAAACGCAACAGGAAGACAGACAGGCACACGGCACCCGAGGCCATAATTATCCTCTTTGTTTCCAGGCTGCCGTTTTGTTTTATTCAAATCTCCGCAGGGCTGACGAGGCTCGGGAAAGGCTCATTTTACTGTCATGTCAGGTTTGTCAGTGCAAAGACGCAGCTTTGCATTAAATATCCTGAGTCCTTTGTTACAGAGCAGAATGAAGTGCAGGAGACAGCGGCGCTTTAACAGCCACATTAAATCTCATGGAACCAGGAGCACTCTCTCCACTGTAAACAGCAGCAACACTCAGATTAGCATTCGCTCTGCATGTGACACAATCGCACACAAACCCGGAGTGGCATCTTCTCCTTCAGTTACACGCTGCGACTCATTTAGGAGCAAGCACGAGACGTCGGAGGAACGAGGAGACAAGGAGGTTGAGTTCAGGTCGACGGGCCTGGGCGTGTGGTACGTGGACAGCTGAAAATTGGATTTCATAAACACATTTTTTCCTTCAAGTTACTCAAACCCACCTCCTGTCATTCCCACCCTTTCACCTCTGTTGTTTATGTTTACTCTGAGTTTGTACGAAAGATTTGCTTAGTTATGTGCGCAGCATGAAGCTGCTGGTCGTGTTTCAGTCCGAACCAACAGAACCTGACGCCCTCGTTCGCTCCGCAGCATGTGCAGCTCTGTGAGGTGATCAAAATGAACAGTCCATGATCCCCGCAGAGACAAATCATCATCAGGAAACCTTTCAACAGCAGAACACTGGGATTCATCATCATCATCATCATCATCATCATCATCATCGACTGACACAACACACTGGAGCCTTCCTACAGATCCTCACCTTTATAAAGGAGCTCAGTCCACTGCTCAGGCACCGCTCGTGGAGCACTGATTGCTCAGGGTGGAGCTAGAGGAGAGTGACAGGAAGCCCACGGAGCCAAACAGAAGCTTCATCCTTTTAAAAAGGTATTAACGTGGACAGAGCAGGAACATCGGTCATGTGCTGTCTGTTATCTTTGTTTATATAAAGGTGTTAATATGTTTTTCAACCACAAAAAAGAAATACAGCAAATAAAAATAGTTTGGCCTCATGACAGAGAAGCGAGTGATGAGCCATGTTCCTGCCTGATTGTTGGGTCGACTCAGCTTGTGATTGGAGCGAGTTTAAAAATACACTTTTCCAGTTCCTGGATGAAATAACTAAATGTAATAACTTCGTCTTCCTCTTCCTGCTGCTGACATGATTATTTCATGTAATGACTTTTCGGTTTAGACGATTTTCCGTCCTTCCACTGAGCCCCTCGCTCCCTCACACCACTGTGAAAAGACAATGACAAAAACATGTCGTATTAATAAGTAATAAGAGGAGAGAGGTTTGTGCAGCCGACGCTCTTTTGAGCTAAATTCACAGAACACAACTTTCTGAATCCAACATAATGAATAAAGTAAACACAGAGTTAACAGAGCATTAAGATTTAGCCTCCACTGAACTAAAGGCAACACCTTGTCCACATACTTTTGGCCGTATCATGAATATCAGCGCAAGAGAGCATTTATAATTCACAATAATAATAATATTTCTAAACGTTGGATGGATGTTTACTCAGAAAATTAAACATGAAGGAAAGAGGAGGTATCTGACGCCCCTCATCTGTGTCTCACTCAGTTTGGATCAAGCTGGTTTTGAGATGAAAACCTCCCAATAAACATACTTAAAAATATCTAACAACATGTATAAAGAGTCCCGAAAGCAGTGGACACAAATGTCTTCCCAACGAGAGGACATGATGGTGAGAACTATTCTCAGCACACTGTGCCATAGTGAGTATTTAGGTCAGCAGGACAGTGTGTGTGTGTGTGTGTGTGTGTGTGTGTGTGTGTGTGTGTGTGTGTGTGTGAGCTAATGAAGCTTGGCACTGATAAATACAGACACTAAAATCTAAAATTAAGCAGAAGCCGAAACTGTTTCCATCAGAGTTTAAAGTAAATATTTACTGTAAAAAACGTTCTCACTAAATTATTATACGTGTGAACCTTCGTCCTCCCCCTGTCCTGGGTGTTCATGTCCAGGACGCAACAGGTTCTCTCGTCGACAGGTGATCTATCAGCTCCAGCAGGGTGGGGCCTCGTCCTGCCTCTCAGTGGTCCGAGGAGCCAATGGCCTGAGAGCGCCGGCTTCCCCACCTTCCCCCAACCAAACAGCAGCTGCCCTGCTGAGGTAGGAGGGGCAAGGGCAGCGAGGAAGCCCCAGCGAGGACCAGAGACACTTTTAGAAACAGCCAGTGGATGTATATGGCGCCCAGGCAGGACAGCAGTGCTGAGGACGGTGAGAACATTGCGGTCAGGACCAAGCCGATGACAGCAAGGACACACCGGGCAGGACAGAGGGAGGGAGGGACGGTGTGTTCCAGAGGACGAGTCGGTTGTTGCCCAGAGGAGGACGAGGAGCAGGTGGATGAAGAGGACAGAAAAAAGGGGGTAATAAAAATAGGAGGGAGGGACAAAGAGTTTAAACAAGGGGAGAGATCTGTACTCACTTCTGGTTCCTCTTTTCATAGAGACTGGAAACGAGCTGAAGACTGTGTCTAGTCCTCTGATCAATCCAGAGCTGCTGAAAAACAGCAAGTTAGGACGAGTGTGATGAAGACAGGCAGGCATCTGTGAAGCCCAGGCCTCTGCTGGTCATTCAACAGAATACAGGCTCCAGGCATATGGCTTGTATATATTGTGCCTGAAGTCATATATAGAAATGTATACTGTTAAATATTTATAGATAGTGATATATATATACAAGCACTATCTATAAATATACACACAAATATATATATATATGCAGCCATTTTAAAAAGCCACTTCCTGTCTGCCTCACCTGTGAGAGGAAACGTCTTCATCACAGAAAATGAAAACAAAATCACGCATTTCTTCCACAACAAGATAAATATGAGATCAGCATCTAAATTCATATGCGACTTGACCGATGACTAATGTGAGTAATGAGCAATGAGCAGGAGCGCGAAGCTGACATGTTCCTGGCAGAGCAGCGAAGCACCTGAAGGCCTCGTTCCTCAGCCTGACGCTGACGACTCCTCCCCCGTGGTCCTCGATCGTCTCGGCCACACCTGTAGCTACCGACAACAGTGTGTTAGCTAACAGGCTAATTGTGTTTGTGCGGTGGTGTTCGGACAGCGGCGCTCCACCTGTCAACTCGACGAGAGCAACCCGGCAGGGACGACTTGTTTGAAGAGGAAACAAAGCTGAATGGAACCTTGTGACGATGTCGCCAAATCTAATTAGCACGCGCAGCAGCGACAGGGCTTCCTGTTAGTGAGGAGCATTGTGGGAATTATCGGCCTGCGTGGCCCTCTATTAAACATTTACAAGGTGCTGATCGCCCGGAGACGAAAATGACAACTACAGGAAACTAAGTCAGGGCATTGGAGGCGGTTGGGGTTCAAGCGGCGGCAGGAGGAAGCTGAGCGTTCCATGGACGTTGATAGGAAACGTCCCCGGGGACGACAGACCCAATTAACAAATCCCATTAATTAACAGACTATCACAACTGATTAGGGCACGGACGTCTGCTCCCGGCTCGCTGCGGCCCACATTTTCTGCTTCACAGAAAAGAGAGCGACTGCCACGTAGGATCAGATGCTGCTCGAGTGGCCTCGCTAACACGCGCTCGTTAATACGGAGGCACCACAGACTGTGACGAGGGAGAGGACGGCAGGAGGCGAACAGAGGAGAAAAGACTCCATTTGTTTCCTCTGAAGCTCCCACTGTCTCAGGCTCCATCTGGAAACCAGTCAATTGGTATTTTATCGTCGGCCTCCTCCAGATGCAGAAGTTTCAGAACTGAATTTAATTGTTTGAAAAAGTTGTTCTCATTTAGCCGGAGTTTCAGGAGATGGAGGAATTCACGATTTTAATTGCAAATGCATCAGATGTCAAAGTGAGAACTTCTGTCCAGCCTCCTGCTAATGCATCTACAGAAGGTAGAGGAGGAGAACATCAACGGGGGACGCCATCAGTGCTGAGGATGATTCTTACATTCACCACATTCTCCAGAGTTCAGGTCTGAAACATATTAAAAGTGAGGCCACACCTCATTCGCTCATCAAAAGATGTTATCAGAGAAAATAATGTGGAAGGGAACATCCAGAATAAACAGTGGGAATAAACTGTCCTCTCTTGTGCGCGGGTCGCCCGCTGCTGGACGACCGTGAGAAATCAAACGGAGCAGAGAGAAGGAGACGGGAGAAGCGTCCCTTACAGAACATAACGCACACTAATTATCCCGTGAATGAGAACCGGAGAGTTTGTAAACCGAGTCTAAATCATTTTAATTATGAGGACAGTGCAAATCAATATGTTGTCTGTACATGCACTCCCACTCAGATATCCAATTATGCTTATCTCATTGAGGTGATTAACAGCTGGACCACACAGGAGGCCGCTGCTCACTCTCCGCCGTCCGTCCTCCTGCTAACAGCCTCCCTCAATCATCTGCATGTAAACAAAGAGGTCGTCATCGTATCTTTAATTTTCTAAATTAACTGAGGGGTGTTGATGTAAACTCAAGTTCTCCTCGGTCATCGGTAATTCATCCTCAACCTCCTGCTCCCCGTCGACTCATCATGGACCCACAGCTTCTTGGTGCAGAAGAAACGTTTCCCCAGTTCTTGATGAGGATCAAACTTTTAAATTTGGAGATCACACGCTTTCTACTTAATTACTCCAAGGAGCTCCATGGAGTTTCACCTGGAGACTTTAAATGAAGACGGATGATGTGTCTCCCCTTCCTCCCACTCTCCAGACATGAAGCCAAAACACCAGACTGGGTTGTTCATAAAAAAATAAGCACATGTTTTTTTTTGTTTTTTTTTTTGTCTTTGCCTTGTTAGCATCTTTTCTGTTCCTCAACTTTTAAGTGAACGTCAACTCTGAATATTCAGTCTCTCTCTCTCTCTGCAAATTCATTAAGTTCCTTGAGGACCCGGGGTTGGGACAGGATGGGGGACGTCTCTGAACGGAGACGCTGCGGTGGTTGTCTGGTTCAGTTTCAGTGTAGATTTGAGGGACTGAGGTCCTGGAGGTGAAGCCGAGCCGCGGCAGGTTGTTCAGCTGGTGACTCAGCTGCTCCT
Organism: Pseudorhombus dupliciocellatus; assembly: GCA_016785235.1. Lineage (NCBI taxonomy): Eukaryota > Metazoa > Chordata > Actinopteri > Pleuronectiformes > Paralichthyidae > Pseudorhombus > Pseudorhombus dupliciocellatus. The sequence goes on from JAFBJW010000117.1 coordinate 3,760,941, forward strand.
GCTCCGAGCTTCATTTAACTGCCTGACCTCCATTCACGGGCTCGAGGAGAGACTCTGCATTTCCTCCAGCTGCTGACTCTACAGTCCACACGGCCGGGTACAGTACAGACTGTGAATGCTGCAGGCAGACTCAGCGTGGAGGCGGCAGCGCTCCACGGCAGAAAATAATGCTAATCATGGCGGCCTACTTGACCGGCGCTCCTGCTTCTGGGGCCGGCCTAACAGGCAGAGAGGTAATACATTTTTAATTGCAAGTGTGATTATACGGCACGAGGAACCCGCACTGCCTGATTAAATGCATTTGGGTTAATATTAGAGGCCAATCATTCCCAGTGACAAAGCCTCTGGAGGAGGGAAGGTAATTGTGGGAGGACAATTATAATCCCTCTTATTGTAATAACGGAAAATAATGTCCTCCAGCTCCAGGAGGATTTTTTTCCCCACCAAGCAGACAAAAGATAAATGATTGGATGGCGTGAACGCTGCCGGCAGGAAAACAGGTGAGATCCATCAGGAACAATGGTGACTGTACAGGAGCATTAGTGATGATGCAGAGAGTGGTTGTTTCTAACAAATACAGATGTGATGTCACGTGCGCTGATGTGAACCAAAATTAAGATGTAGAAGAAACATGCAGTCCAACAAGATGGCTGCCTACGCACATCCTGAAGATTTGGATTCAGATTTCTGATGCATTGATTGAAAGTCTCTCACACACACACACACACACACACACACACACGAGAGAAAAACTTTTAAAGACAGAACTCTCTCTCGCTCTCTTCCTCTCCCTCGATGTCCCAGATGATAAGACACGCGAACACGTCCCTGGTGGGTTTACTTTGTGGTGTGTTGACAACTGGAACAGGAGAATTATACCACAATAAAAACAACATCCCCTTGATTAGAATTACAGAGGCTGTGTACTGTACGTCAGCATAAACTGCAGAGTGGAGTCTTTACAGCGTTGTACTTCACATTATGAAAAATACAAAACGCACTTAAGTCGTAAAACATAAAGACACTGTAAGCGTCGAGTCATCACTCCTCCTGCAGGAGCCGAACGTAGTGTCTGACTCATCATCATCATCATCATCATCATCACGTGTCTGCTCTTTTCGTACAAAGTGTAAATGGAATCAAATCTCCAACAACCACTGTTCAGCCTCTTGTGTCTCGGATCCAAACCAGCTGTAAGATCAGCTTGACACAAGCGTCCTCGGAGGCCGGACACCTGTGTGTCCCGTAGAGCAGCTCTGTGAACGGAGAGAGAGAGGCAGAGGCAAAGGTGCGTCTGACACTAGGGGCGACCGAGCGTGACGCTCACACTGCTCACTTTGCCTGGGAGAGAATAATTGGACAAAGTCTTCATGTAAATTTTCCCCAGGCCACAGAATTTAAGGTGGGATCTGTGCATTCATGCAGATGACAAGTTGAGCTCCCGGCTTCTCCGGACTCCTCGTGAATAATCAGAGGGAGAAAAGAGGCGACCCCGAAAAAAAAAATGCACAGAAGGTGATGGAAATTAAAGAGCCACATGCTCGTTTGGAGGACAAACAACAAGCAGACGACTTCAGAGGAGCCGCAGCTCCTGGACCAGCATCAGCCCAGTTTGTGTTCAGCCAATACAAGTCAGACGTGACGACGTCCGGCTGACGGGCAGAGCACAGACAGATGCAGTGAAATGAAAGGGAATAATTACAAAATGACCACAATATATAAAACTCCTAGAGACTAATGAAAGAATAGGGATTGACGCTGAGTGTTTTCAGAGACACGGGGAGATGAGGAGGACGTCTATGACGCTCCAGTGATAATTCCGCATCTGTCAATCAAATGATGTCCTACTCATCAGCACTGAATCATAATAGACTGACCATAATGGACTGATCATCGTGTTGAAGGAGCCTTGAAACTCACACTAACCAAAGGACGCAGGAAGGCCGGGGCCATTAAAGATTGTTGGTTTTCCCCCTGTTCTTTTTTGGAGGAGAAGAATCCGCTGTTTGTCCCAGATATTAAACGTCTCCACCTGCGGAACACGTCGACTTATTAGAGAAACAGCAGAAGTGAGGTGGACGTCGGACGTCCTCTTGACTTCGTTTGGCAGCGCTGATTCTTCTGACTGTCAATTACACTCTCAGGTGCCGCACTCAGTAACGCAGCGCAGTGGCGACGGCCTCACGTCACCGGCATCGCCTGCGTCAGCACATCATCGCACGGCAACAAACGAGAGCCTCCACACAGACCTGTCTGCAACGCCGACCTGCAGCCGGCGGAGGCAGAGGAGATGAAAACAACGTGACGATGAAATGGTAACGAGAGATTTAACAGAAAGCGGCCGCGCGGCAGAAGACAAACCGCCAAGCGTCACAGGCAGAGGAGGCCGACAGAAGGAGGACAGGAGCGGGAGTTAACGATGAGATGAGAGCGGCAGGAAACAATGCATCAGCATCTGAGGAGGGGAAGGAATCCTGCAGATTATTTTTGAACGAGGCTCGTTTGTGGTGTAAACACAAAACAGGTTCAAAAACACACAATATTCACAACCTGCTCGGATTAGTGTAAACATCTCGACGCGGTTCATCGAGCCAGAAACAAATGGTTGTGCGCTGGGAAGGTAATTTGTGTGTGTGTGTGTGTGTGTGTGTGTTGTTTTGCTTCTGCTGCTCATCTGTTGCTCCCTGAAGAGTTGAGACATTAGTGATAAAAACACAACGACTTGTGTTTCCATCCTCCTCCAGCTTCTTGAACTGCAGCTGCAGAGACAGAGAGCCTGGCTCTGTTCCCTCGCTCTCTCTCTTCTTCTTGTCTTCTTCCTTCCAAAGGGGAAAATAAACATATTTCATTTGAGCCAGAGCCCCACCCCCTCCTCACAACCAGCACTTCTCGCACCTGCTGTGATCATTTTGTGTTTTCTCTCCGAGGACTTCCTGTTTCTGGAAAACTGCCTCAGCACGCTGCACGAATCAGAGCCAGGTTTATGTTTTTTAAAAACAGCAGAATGTCTCCTTCTCGGGTTTATTCTTCAGAAGCCGGGTTGTGTTTTAGTGTTGTTGGGGATTGCGGCGAACAGATGAGAATGGCTGTGCAGATGGTGGGGGACTAAAGGAAGAGAAGGTGGGAGGCCTGAGTCATTGAGCGGCAACATTCATGTAAACATGGGAAACACAAAGCGAGGGATTATGAAAGAGAAGGAGACAAAACAGGCACGTTCTGCAGATCTGGCAGATGGGGACAAAAGAGGAGGAACAGGACAGACGGATGGAAAAATAAGCAGGTGAAGGCGAATAGAAGGAAGAAGAGACCGATTTAAAAGATAGATAGACAGACATGATGCGGCAAAGGAACGGCGAACAGACCAGGATATAAGATAAAAGATAAATGACGAGACAAACAGACTTGAGTTGAAGTTTAAACAATGGAATTGATCTTAGTCCGATGCGTTTCATCACTTGTGAGCTGGAGAGTGTCTGACAGCGAATGGAAGAAGAGCAGCAGTTTATTGTGAGGTTTCTTTAAATTCATTGATCCACTACATCGGAGGTAGGGAACCTTTTGGCTCAACATATTTCAAACTAAATACTTAAATATGTAAATGTGTGCAACTTATCTAAGACCAACCCATTAAAAGTACAATAAGTCTCTGAATACTTCATAATAACGTTGTTATGCTGTCGCACGCTACAGTGGAACTTCAGATAGAAAGATGGATAGATGGATAGATAGAACGACTTGGACCGGACTATAGTTCCACTGTAGCGTGCAACGGTCTCTGTTTACCGTTGCCATAGTGACGGTTCTCTGAGAGGGCTCCCTGCGAGCCAGATGCTGCCATCAAAAGAGCCACATCTGGCTCGCAGGGAGCTGTAGGTTCCCAACCCCTGCACTACATGAAGTAAACCCCCCCACCCCCACAGACACTGTGTTGCCACTGTTAATGTATCTGCACTGTATGAACTGTGTTTCTAATGTGATGATGATAATTACCATTGTCTTTGTCTTTTCTCCTTGTGTCCACAGATCTCTGTATAACTCATGAGTTTGATTTTCACGTCCTGAGTTTTAATAAAATAAAACAAATCCCCCTCTTCTTCAAGATCAGATCAGTGTTCAACATCCTGATCTCTCTCTCTCTCACACACACACACATACACACACAGCTGTTGATGCAGATTTCTGCCACTATGAGGCAGCGACGGCTCCGTCGGAGGCGACAGCTGATACTTTACCGACCTGCTGCGAGCTGCTGTTCCAGGAAACATCATCACAGAAGCAGCAGGTCTGAGTCGAGCTGGAACCTGCTAACATGCTGCTGTGTGTGTGCGTGTGTGTGTGTGTGTGTGTGCGTCATGGTCATAGTGTTGCCTGACTGTGTGTGGCCTGAATAGAAAGAGATGGGGGCGTGTGTGTGCATGTGTGTGTTTAAACCAACAGTTTTAATTTCCTCCCTGCTTCAGCTTACCCAGCATTCAGATTGGCTGTTTGAATACATAGTGATGGATGAGGCCCTGTGACACACACACACACACACACACACACTGTGTTCACACTGAGTTCTTTGAGTCTTTTCCACGTCCGCAGCAGAGACAGGTGGTAAAGACGACACAATGTCACCTCCTCTTCAAATGAGGTTTTAAAAAGACTCCAGGAAATTTCCAGAGACACTGACTCAGACATCCGGGTTGTCATGTCCAGAAGGGAGGGACATTTCAGAACTTCAGGTCTGAAAGAAACCTGACCAACACATTTCTGAGAGAGATTCATCACAGTCGTCACAGTGAACACACATATGAAGTCTGGCTTTGAAAGATTTCAATCAGTGCTGAGACACTAACTGGGGATGAAGATGACAGTATTGAAGATGATGATGGTTTCTTATTGGGCCTGACTGATCTCTGGCCTGATCGCCCTCCTCTCGTCTCTCCACAGCTTCATGTTTCCTCCTGACCTCTGCAGCTGAGTTTCCTGTCGATCCTCTTCCTCCTCCACATTCATCACATTTCACAGATTGAATTCTCTGCTGTGGGTTTTATTTTCCTTTTCGTCAAACACTTAATATCAGCGCCTCATCAATTCTTAATGAGATCAAATATAAACTGAAACCGTTGATGGAGGAGCTCCGGTTTGACCCGGAGACGGATGATCAGAAATTGCTCGTCAGGGTTAAACCTCCCCCACCTCTTCTCTTCAATTTTAAAGAAGTCATGTATAGAAGTATTGATTAAAATACTGACCACCTTGCCCCCCCCCCCAAGATTGACCTGATAGTGGTGATCAGGAGGAGCCACGTCACCTCCACAAGCTTTAGAAGATTTTATTTTTGAATTAGATTTTAATTAAACTGAATGTGATCATGATTCAACTGCTGCTCTCTGTGATGTAACAGACATGTTTGAAACTCACGCACACTAGAGTTACATAACGTGTTTATGTAACTCACAGAGTGTCTTCTGATGATCAGAAACAGATACACACACCTGTGAGTTAACCAATCAGGAAGACAAAGTTCTACACAACCAGTGCGACGCTTGTCCGCACATGTCCAAGAAGTATTTTACAAAAATAAACTGCACAACAATCTTTCGAGTTATAAAACAACACAAGTCTGTAATGACATTTCCAGTGAGGTGTACGATCAACGTATTAAGTTGACATGTTGTTCTTTGTGTGCTGTTGTCGGACCGAGCTGCAGAGAAAGGCTCCTGTGATTCAGACCACTCGTGGACGAGGTCATGTGACCACGCACACAGAAACATCAGTGTGTAATTTATGTAGCAAACTGTGTGTGTGTGTGTGTGTGTGTGTGTGGTGGAGCGGCACAGTGCTGGGCTGCATTTCAGTGATAAGTAGTGATGAGTGAGCACAGAGAGCGGGGGATGGGGGTGGTGGTGGGGGGGGGGACTGGAGTGTGACATTCAGCCAGGGGCTTATTGGTGGTGGTGGATGTTGGGGGGCACTCACCCATCAGCACCCACCCCCCACTCTCCATTTGTGAGTGGAAAAATGAGAGCTGCTGCACGGTGGCTGCCTCTGCCTGACGCCTCGCAGCCCGCAGCCGTCCTCGTCGTTCTCCCGCTCCAACAGCACTGTAATGCTGCTGGTGGTGGTGGTGGTTGGGGGGGGTTCACAGAATCGAATCTGTCATCAGACACGCCTCTCGGTGCTGGAATTGAACACCTCGCCTCTTGCAGATTGCACGCGTCTAACCGGCTGTTGCACGCGTCGCTGCGCTGCCACCGCATGGATCCACCATTCGGATTAAGGCGTTAACCTGCTTACCGCTCCAACGGCGGCGCCACCGCCACAGCCGCCCGAGCCGAATTGACGGGCCGCGGGTTGGGGCGGCCAGGCGTGTTAGCGCTCCACCGTGTGGATAACGGGGTTAAACGGACGGCTGGGTGGCGCTGTGGTGGGTGAGACTCGGTTAAACGTGGTGGCGTCTGTGCTCCAGTAGACAGAAGAACTGACCTGAGAGCAGACGCCAGGTGGAGGCCGGGTTATCAATGAAGATTATATGTTGATCGTCCACTGAGCACAAAGTCACTGATGTACAGACTGAGAAAACTTTTTCAGTTGTGGTGCGAAGGGGTGTGACTCCACTTCTGCTCTCAGTGAAACTTTAGTTTCATCAGAGCCGCCTGTGTGTGATTATCTGAGCAGCAGCGTGGAACGCCATTTCTTTAACCTAATTCTGATGGGGAGCTTCACTGCGTCTCTTCTACACACACACACACACACACACACACACAAAGAAGTAGTTTTAAACTGTGTTGAAATTCTCCTGATGAACATCTTAAATTCTCTGTCTTATGTCACGATCAGCCTCCATCTTCTCATGAATCACACCGATCCATAAAGTGACAGGGACGCTTCCTTCACGTTCTGATGGCAGATGAATCTTTGGATGTTGAAAGAATTAAGGACGAGTTTTTAAAAAACTTTACAGTTTACTGCTGCGACCCAAACGTCTCACATGTGGAGACAGAAACAGACGGATCCTGCAGCCACTGACGAGGGGGGAGGAGAAAATACCTTCACGCAAACACTGACATTGTCTTCGGACTTGTGTGTCAGCTGCAGGTCCCTGTGGAAATGAAGGCGTGCAACATCTGGATGGGGCTTAATGCAGCAGCAGCTGATGGAGCTCTGCTGGCACTGTTATGCATCACCTGCCCCACCGCTGCCAATTAAAGCTTCGGGGCAGAGCGGCGCGCGGCTCCACAGAGACTGACCTTTGAGTGACAGAGCTCTTGACTCTCATTAGCCAACAGAGTAGCTCGTGCTAAACAAAATCCAGCATTGATTTTGGAGCCCAGTCTCCTGCTCGCTTGTTATCCGGTGAGGAAGCAACACACCGGAGCCTCTGTCACGTTGGCCTCCCCGTAGCATCTGTCCTGGATCCTCTCAAGGGGTCCACGGTCCTGGATTCTTGGTGCCAACAGTCGGAGCCCTGGTGGTTTTGACAGCATGGGGGCTGAATGTTCTAAATATAAAACCATACAATTAAATCTAAACCTTCGACAGGTCTGTGGGACACGGACGGTGGTGTTGGTGGTGGTGGGGTTCACTTCACTTCCACGTCCAACATCACTGCAGCTCGTTTTAAAAAAAAGTTTAAATACAGAACCAAAATGTAATTAAAATCCAGAATCAACAGGGTCAGAAACATTGAGTGTCACTTCAACAACCCCCACACCCACCCACACACACACACACACACACACACACACATTGGCTTCAATTTGATTCTCAAAGGTATGAAGATGAATATTACAGACATGCATCCCACCAACATGAGCGCCGTCACCTTTGTATAGAAACAGTCAGCACAGCGCAGAGAGAGCAACGCTGGGAAAATCAATATTCTCCGTGCAGATGTAAAAAATGTATGAGTCAGAGGAGGCGGCGTGTTCGAGGAATGTCGAGGCAGAAATGAACCTGATTGGATGTTTGAGAAGAATGATGACGACGTGATGACCCGGAGCTGAACCCTCTGCACATTTGTACACAGCCAGTGGTGGTTGAAGGTCAGTTCAGCCTGATCGAAAAACAACATAAAGAAACAAGGAAAGAAAAAGAGAAAACATGCTCCTCTGCTTCTCACGTGTTCCTGACGAGAGAACACAACTGCGCTTCGCCTGCAGCCTCGGGAACTTCCCAGTGAGCGAGTGGACGTGAACCCAAATGTCTCAGGATGAAGAAGAGGACAAAGACGTCTGCTTGGAAAGACGTGAAGATTCCAAATGTTTTTCGTTCTCATCAATTACAAGTTCAAGAGTTTAGGATTCTGCGACACTGACTCCTTTCACCGTCACTCAGGAATGAACTCGTCTGGTCGTCAGACATTAAAACAGGAGGTGAAGGTTCTACTTTTCATTGCAGTCCCGACTCTTCTTCTTCTGCTTATTCCCTTTAAAACAAACCTTGCCTTGAATCTCAAAGCGAGGGAACATCAGAGGAAGTTGAGAGTGTGACGGGGATACCATCTCTCCCTCAGTCGCAGTGATTATCCGCTCACGCTGCTGCTCTTTCATGTGTTAATATCATGTTAATTCTCTATCACCATTCCAGACTCTCTCAGATTTCATTTTCCCCCAGTCTGCTCAGAGTTTAATTTAATTTCATCAGGAGTTTATGTGGTTAAACATCTGACCCTGCCACACACACACACACACAACTCCAATAATTCGATTTGGACCAGATTAAACAGGAAGTCAGAGTACAGCTCTGTAAAGACATTAATCTGATTATTCCAGTGTCAGAGGTTATTATCAGATTAACACTGAAGCAGATCTGAGCTGAGTCTCCTCTCCTCCTGAGATCTTACTGCAGAGGTCAAAGGTCAGAGCCTTGAGGAGGAACAGAGAGGTGTTTTAGAGGACGAGGAGGTTCCAGATGTTCTGGTGATGAGGGCAATGCTGGTGTGGACGAGCTGTCGCTGCTTCAGATCTCAGCTGCTGTCTCGGAACGTTAATGTCTCCTAATGGCAGTGATTCTCTCCAACCTTGTCCTGACAATGTGTGTGTGTGTGTGTGTGTGTGAGTTGTCAATCATTCCCTTGTGTACCTGCTTCATTTCACTCCAGTTGCTTGGCGCTCTGTTGCTGTCCGTCTCCTCATCGCTTCCTGTCTATAAATAAAAGCACATCACCATCGGCCCCGCGGTCATCTTCAGATGGGTAATGTGTTCCCACAGGCCGGCGTCTCGTGGGGAGCGGCGGTGGAGCGGTGACTCTGATCGTTCTGTTTGTGGTTCATCTGAAGCTGTGACAGAGACTCGGTGAGTGAAAGGCATTTTTTAATGACTCCACGGAGGGAAACATGCAGGTTGTGTGGATTGAAGGAGACAACAGGTCCACGGAATAAACTATTTAACAACGACCCTGAGATTTGTCTCCTTTCAACACATTTTACCAGTAAAACAAACAATTGGCGATGAACTGGAGTTTGTCTGAATGTTTTATTCATGTGGACGTCAAAGACAAACAGATTTGATTTGACTCCTCTCAGAAAGTCACAAGTGAATAATGTGTCCTCCTGGTCTCTGAGCAAAGACATCAGCTGCTCAGACAACTTCGTCTGTTTGGACACTTTGAATGGACATTTCTCACTTCCTGTGATGTGCTGTATGACATCATCGTTCAGTCCCTCTGACATTTTTATTTTAGACATTTCCTGTTGCTGCATATCTGTTGTCAGACACATTGTTTGGTATAAGTCTTATTGGTGATGTGAATGTTTGAGGAATCGTATCGTGACGCTTCAGACTCACCGAACAGAACAGAGAATATAGTTTCTCTTTGAACAGGCGACAGTGATAAATAATCAGCTTTCTTTTTTACTTCCATTCATTTTCATCTTTTAGTGTTTTCCGTCAACCAGTAAAACTTTCTGAATGTTTCCTGCGGCTTCATGTAAAAATCACCTGAGCATCGTTTCTGTCTCATCGACTCCAGCAGCTGAGGAGCAAATTAAATCTTCTTCATGAGACAGCGATGATGGCGGATGCAAAGTGTCAAGGCGAGCGCGCCCAGCTCCGGGTCGTCACTGGCAGATTGTTCCAGAAGCGTCGACATGATTGAATAAGTGAAAACATATGGCGAGGGACGAGGGGACGGCCCCTGGGGGACCTTCGCCTCACCCGCTGCTGAAGACCTTTTACCTGCCCTCCCCTCCGCCCCGATCTTTTTCCAGCTGAGTGGCTCCTAATTGAAGAGGGCGTGGGCTGCGTGTCGACAGCCGTCAATGAGGTCATAAATCGTGGGTGAGCGACCGCCGTGCTTCCTCCTGCACTCGATGTCATTGCTGCAGCTTTTCTCCTCCCTCATGATTCACTCTGCTGCTCTTCAACTCTGAACTTTTCTTCTAACTCTGTCCGCAACGTCTCCACAGTTTCCTAAAAAAAGATAGATTTAAGGATCTGTGTGTTTGAATACTTGGTCAAATTTAAATCTTGCCGGCTTCCTTGATTAAAAAAAACTGAAATCAGAGTTCAACTCTTATAGAGTTGCTCCATCTTTAGGGAATTGGCCAGCTAGCATCTTGGGATTGTTTGATCCCACCACTTAAACTCTCAAAGCTCAAGCTACCTTTAGCCTTTGCTTCTCTTACTCGTGTCCCCGCCACATATACACCACTAGGGGGCGCAACTGAAACACAGTAACAGAGAAAAATGATTATTAAAATCCTGACACTGAAGAGGGCCCAGAACGGAGCCTTGGAGAACTCCACTAGTTCTTGTCAATCTGTCACATGTGTTGTTACACAAAGTACATCCTGTCCTTTATGGTGGAAACGGACGGGGAAGGAAAAGTTTGTGGAAAATTTCACTTCAGGTTCTATGGGAACAGAAAACCAGATGCTGGCGCGCTGCCACCTCCGCAGCTGTCGGCGAGGCTTCGGTTTCGGCAGGAGGCCGGCAGGTTACAGCTCGCGGGCTTGTAGAGCACCGAGAAATGGGCGCAGGAGAAGGAGGAGGATATGTGAGTAAACAGATGGCTGTAAACAAAGTAATGATAAGTAAGTAAACTCAACACTCAACCGGCAGCTGAACGCCGCTCCTTTCACAGTCTCTGAGGGAATCTTTGAAAACGAGGAGCTCCTCGCATCTCGTGTGTGTCTAAGACTTTCTCTTCCAAACTCTCTCGGGCTCTTCTCCTCTCCTCGGCACGTTAGGGAGGTGACATTGCCCCAACGCTGCTGAGCTCGGAAATAAATAAACTGAGGTTGCTGCTGCCGCTGCTGTTACTGCTTCTTCGGTGGAATTGATCCCCAGCGAGATGCGTACTTTCTTCCATCTGCTCACCGCTAATTAACAGACAAGACAAGCTTGTGCCGCTCCTCCTCCTCCTCCACCTCCTCCTTCCCGGCTGCAGATCTGTAGGGAAACAACACAGCGGCCTCAGCAGACGCCTGCGAGTTGAGACAACCAATCAACACGCACAATCACTTTAATCTGTCGGTACGGAACGACCGCGGCAGGTTTGTGTGAGTGATGCAGACAGAGTCAGCCACAGACTTCACATCTGAAACTTTAACCTCCCGTCACTCTTCTACCGTTTGTGCTTGAATGTGTTTTTATACTTGTAGAAAACAAAGAGCACCTGGAGGACCGGTCTTTACTCAGCAGGAAGCACGATTCCTGCTCTTTGCGCTCATTTTGGGAAACTGCTGTTTTTCTCCACTTTTACAAATGTTCTGAAATCTGCTCCTGCACAACATGAACCAGAAAAGTCAATACAACAAGAGAAACTAAGACATATTATATTTATTCCCATGAGGGAAATTCAAGAACAAATGTTGGTTGAGAAAAGGAATAACATATCGGTATGTACGTCCGGTCCCACTGTGCCCTGTGTGATTTCCTCCCCGCTGCTCTGCTCCTCTCTTTAAAAAGAGAGCATCAAAATAAATTACACTCAGTTATCTCTTCGTCCAGTTCAGCGTCAGATGAATCAAAGCACATTTCTGTCTTTTGATTTTGTGCTCCAACCATCGATGTGATCCCCCCCCCCTGGCTCCATGACGTTCAGAAGTGAGCAGCGCAGCTTCACAGACACAACAACATTTAAAAGTCAGACAGCACTTAAATAAATACGGGTCAGAGATTAAATGTGAAAACATCCCACAGAGGCAGAAGCAGGGTCTGGAACTGAGTGTTGTTTTGTTTGGAGCAGATGTGGGAGTATACTTTAGATTGTGGGGGAGTCAACAACCATCACGGTTACTATGGAAACACAGCTCCTAGTTAACATATAGCTCAGGTATGAGTTTGTACTGTGTGTGTGTGTGTGAGGGCAGAGTCAGGCTCCTCTGTCACATCTGTTAGAACATGCAGCGTCTGGAAATCAGCTTTCAGCCGAGAGCTGCTGATTCAGGCCGAGCCGCCATGATTTGCAGCCCAGCTTCATTTGCAAAAATCATGACTGGGGCAATACACCCGACAGGCTGAGTGTGTGTGTGTGTGTGTGTGAGAGAGACGGACAGGCGGAGGGAGAAATTACGGCCTGCGTGACATAGAAAACACTCAGATATAATGAAAAAGTGCAAAATGCAGAAAACAACAACCAAAGCAGTTTAACTCAGTCGTGACATCATTTAACTGAGGACGGAATTTCTGCTGAATTCAGTGAAATGATTAAACACAGAGGAAGTGGGACCAGGACCTGGTTCTCCTGGTTCTCCTGCGATTAAAAGAGACATGACCCATCTGTTGCGTTGATTGTTATTCCTGTAAATGTGAAAAATAAAACATTTAAACAATGTAATCTGAGGTTTACAAACAGGAGAAACCTTTCACGAACACTCGACGGAAATGATTCTGAACGAACCACGTTAATTTATGTAGATTCCAACATGGATGGCATCAGCACCAAAGTGATGGTGCATGAATTAACATGGCATTCATTAATTAACGCAGGAGTGCAGAGTTCAGGGGGGGGGGGTGATTATGTTTCCTTCAATATATTAAAAGATATAAAGTGTAGTTCTGAAAGTTCTGGAGAACTAATGAGGGAATAATGTGGAGCTGTGATTCTGATGATCGAAGCATGCCCCTGCTGCTTCTCACCTGAGACGTATTTGGTGTTTTAGATTATACCTTTTCAGCGTGTAAGTGCCTACAGTGTTTTTGTGACACTTGTCAAAGTTTTAAAATATCCGTTGAACTTTGAGAAAACCACTGAAGCTCCTGATACACTGTGGTATCTCAGCCCTCGATGATGTGTGGATGAAAAAGGATCAGCCATTGACACTGGCTCATTTGAATAGTGTAAAGTTTATTGCAACAGAGTCCAGCATCAGTCAGACATGCGCATCTGTCTGGAGGAGGACTTGGGTCCTGATTGTGTTCTCTCCCCCGACTAATTCTTCAGGCTGCTCTTATATACGTTCACAGCACACCCATACCATAAGTTGAAGTATCAGGAGAATAACAAACTTAGACAATTCAATATGTATGGTGATCTTTAACCTTCGTCTCTTCTCTTCACCAGGGGTCAAAGAAAAACATGCTTTATATTTATAACTTGTTGACGTGAACCCCAAAGTCAGAGGCAAATGTAAACATTCCTTGCTACTGACTGGCGCCAATGATAGTAAAAGTAACAAACCAGATTTAAGGAAGGCAAAGTGAAAATACATTAGATACTACAACACCTCAGCAGACGCACCCTTCATTGTGACAATTTGAAAAAAGACGTACACCCACACACCAGTCTGACACGCCCCCGAACTGAATGTGAACTGTGGTCAGTCGAACACGTGGTTCTCCAGAGTTGCCGCCGAGCAAATCAACTTGGCGATGTGTTCGACACTGACACTGGATAGGAAACTTTTCAAGTGAGGGCAACATCTCCAGGGAGCGGTTGACCAATCAGGACAGAGAGGAGCAGCTGACCAGAACTCTGAATCTCCGGCGTCTCTGTGTTGTTGGTACTGGGGTCACTGCAGGTCATGGTCCCCTGTTGTCTCGGAGCCTTTGTTGAGGTTTTATCGTCTCCCCAGACGGATCAGGAGTCCGAGTCCTTGGCTTTTGAAGTTTCCTCGCAGCCAACGCTATCCTCCATCTCGCCGGCTCTGAGCCCGCCGCCACTGTGAGCTGAACAAAAGGCGGGATTAACCTGGCTCAGCTGCTCCAAGTTAAATATCCTTCAACCGCTTCTTTTACACGACGCTGTGCTCGCTCTGAACTCTGAGGCCCCGTCTGCCAAACAACACTTTCATTTTCCTGCACTTCAGTCCAACGTTCACTCGTTCATTCGTCTGAGGGAACCATGGTTGTGATGATTTATTGCAACAATCAAAATGAATATCGTGATTTTTATAATAACTTCATGACAAAGAAAGTAAATCTTTCCGTAAAAAAAATATGACAGCAATGGAACCTTGAAGCTTTTATTGTTTGTTCAGGAACAATAAAACAAAAAAAATACAAAACATCAGAATTCAAAAAGCAGAGCTGGGGAGACGTTGCTGGTGTAGAAGCAGAGAGGAACATCAGCTCATTACCTGAGCTGCCACATACATCATACAACTGCAGTCATTTGCACTGAACTCTTTCCATCGGCTGGGTAGACGCACAGGTGAGAGAACGTGGAGCTGCAGCGACAACAATAATCCAACACGTCTGAACACCAGGGCTCTGCATCGTTCATCTTCATGAATAAATTATCTCTTTGGTGGTGTGTGTGTGTCTGCATATTAAACTGAAACATTTCCTGAACGTGATCGATAAAAAGTGTTAAAATTTAAATTAACACAACTCTGGCTGATTATCATAAAAAGTAAAAACTGCCGCTGGCTCCAGCTGTGACTGCAGCCTCCTGCCTCCTCATTTGGTTTTTATTTCCACGACTTTCAGAGACAAATCAGTTGTTTTAAAACAGAAGCAGTTTGAGACGCTTGCGCGTCAAAGGAGGAGAAGTGAGGAACATACGAGGATTATGTTTCCAAAGTTCAGGGACATTTGAAATAAGCGACAGTTGCGTTGCCCATTTGAGGAGCCTCACCTCTGACGGCAGGGAGGGAGGGAGGCCTCGCCCAGAGCTCGGAGGCCACGCTGCTCTGGTTCCCACTCCTCTCCTCTTATTTGTGAAATATGAATGCCCATCTCATATTTATCTTCTTCTTCTGTGGTGGCAGCGGGTGGTAGCTGGAAGGGGCTGAACTGGGAGGTCCGAGGGAATCAACTTTAATTATACATGCCGGTGTCAGGGATACAGAGCGGCGAGCGGACGGAGTGATTGATTGGCTGTCAACAGGGGGAGGGGGGGCTCGGTGATGGAGGTATCCGTGGCGACGAGCAGCAGGCCCTTCATCACCTGAGAGGCAGCTGGCATTAAGGCAGCTGTCAGGGTCTTTGATTTGAAGTGGGAATTACAGCACACACACACACGCTTGCATAACACACAGTCTCACACAGGCCCTGCTTGCATAATATACATGATACAGTCACACACACACACTGTGCTGGTCCCTGAAGGCAGGCGCTGCAGCAGCTTCGTGACGTGACGACACATGAATAATTTGCGAGCAGCAGTTCAGGACTGGAGGTGAACAGCGCTGAAAAACCCCACGTTTCCCAAACACACCTCATGTAATGGCTAATGGCGGCGCAGCGGCAGCGCTGGGGGCTTGAACCTGAGGAGCCGAAACACGTCAGATGCAACCAGAACAAACCGGGTGAAGAACGCAAACATGAGAGCAAAGATGAGCGAGGAACCGAGGATCGTTCGTACAACAGAATTTAACGTCTGCGAATCACGTGTGTCCACTTCCTGTCACGCTGACGCTGCGACCACGGAGTGGCGTTCGACCCCATGGCGGTGAAGCGCTGCGCTGTGTTTCTGGTGTTTCTCTGCTGGTGATGATGATGAGGCTGAGAACAGATGGCTCCATCTGCTTTCATTTTATTCTCAGTAAAAGGTTAAAACCACATCAGGAGCAGAGCGGCCATCTGCTCACTGTACGCACGGCACTTCACACCTCTGAAGTTCGACTTCCTCACAGTCTGACGAGCATGTGACCTGAAGTAACAGCAGCCCTCAGTGACGCCACCTGCTGGCTCCTGAGCTGCTCTGTCTGGCGCCATGTTGTTTTCTTTCAACCAGAAGGAACCATATTTGGATGAGAAAGGGGTGGAGCCTGACTCAGATCACCTATCTCCTCCCACTCTCTGTTACAGAACAGTTTTTTTTCACGTGTCTTCTGCCAGGACGTTGGCGGAACTTTTGTCTGGAGGACAGTGGGGTGTTATTTTCTTCTTTTCTTCTGTTGGGAGTGAAACAAATCTCTGCTTTAATGGGATTATTTTCAGAATAACTCTTTTCTCCTCCATTCCCAGAGTGATTGGTTTATTTGAATTCATCCCGGCTGTACCATGTTTTTATTGGTTCTGTTAATGGACTTTAGGCTAAAGCTCATGCTGTGTGTGTGTGTGTGTGTGTGTGTGTGAGAGAGAGAACATCTACAAACCGATCTTCAGAGGGAGAAAGTGAAATAAAATCCATTAAGAGCTAAATAAGTTATTTTTTTCTTCCACCCCCCCGCTCCCGCCCCCCCAACAGACAACCATGCCTAAGCCCATTGCCGACGCCTCCTAATCTCCTAATAAGATTAGAAAAGTGAAAATGTGTTTGTACATGCAGTCGCTGCAGATAATTACACGTCTCGTCACATCACCGCCCTGAGATCTGCCCCGAATCCACTTGTCTCCGGTCGCAGCTCCAAATTGCTCCAGAATGGATTTCAGAGAGAGACAGAGAGAGCAGATCATGCTCTCAGGCCTCACATGCTTCTCTCTAATATCGCCACTTTATTTCCTCTCTGCTCCCTCTTTATCTTTCCTGCGTCCTTATTAACCTTCCTCATCCCCTCTGCTCACTTCTCAACATCTGCTCACACACCTCCTGGTTTTCATCTGTCTGCAGCAACTTCCTCTATCGGCTATCCTCCTTTCAATGTTCCCTTTCCTTATCGTCTCATTCCCTTGCTCCCTTTTCCTTCTCTGCCTCCTGTTGCAGGTCGACTTCCTTCCTTTGATTCCTTATCCTTGACTTAACTCCTTACACAGCTCTGACTGCCTCTAAACCTTCCTGATCACTTTTCTTTCCGCAGTAAGTCACTTCTGTTATGTGGCGTGGAGCGACATCTCGCTCTCATGTTAATAAACAGAACCTGGGTTCTGATTTTTCAGATGCAATTCTGCAGGGACATTCAGAACAGCTCCCTGACCCTGAACAGCACACACAAACACACACACACTCACGCACACACACCTTGTTAACAAGCCCAGTCCCGCCAGAATTGAGCATCTTCCCAAATCTTGTCTCATAAATAAATGTTTTCCTTCAGTCTCTCAGCAACAGGCAGATTTATTCTATTTTTCATGCTTATATTTGATTTTTCATGTGAAGACAATCCATATTTTAAGAAAGAAGAAAGGAGGAGAAAATGCTGCAGGAAATCACAGAGGGGATTCATTTCCCCCCGAGACAATTCATGGGCCTGTTCTCTTTTCTATGCAGAAATGGCTGACCCTGATGTATAAGCATGTGCATCCTCTGTGTGTGTCTATATAAAAGAAAAACTATTATATGAAATGCAGCGGGTCCGCTTCAGAATGTCTCCTGGGCTACAATGCCGATACCACATTCACAGTGTATCAATTCACATCAAAAACGAGGCCAATTTTACAAACGGAGGCTTGTGTGTCCACATGTCCTTGAATAATAACAGCATCAATATTCAATGTTTCCATCACCGCCGGCAGCGGCGAGCTGCGAGCCCCCGCCGCAGCAGCAGCGGCGTCCTGAGAGGACGAGAGAGGAGCTGCTCAAACATCATGTCAGAAGATAATTTCATGGAAAAGAAGTTACGTGTGAATTTTTCTTCAGTGAGACGGTTATTGACAGAAGACGCCGCATGTTTGATTCATGAACAGAAACCGACAGACAAGAGCGGCGCGCCGTTCCACTGCAAATGAATCTGGAGCCTGGGCTTCTTCAAAGTTTAGAATCAACAGCGCTCAGCTCAACTTTCCTCTTTCATCCCTTGTCAAATCTTTGACCAATAAAAACTGGATCTGCGACACAGGACGATGCCACATTGAGCGTGATGAGAACCTGAGGTCAAAGAGATAAGTCGGAGATAAATATTTAAACAATTAACCTGTATTAAGGAGCTTTATTAGTTTCTTTTATTTTGGGGGTTTGATAAGCTGCTGCAGCGTCAGTGACTGTGAGGAGTCGGCGTGCGACACTAACGATTTGTTTGCGCCGTGACGTCAAACCTGGAAGAAAATGTTTTATCATTTCCCCAATTTTGATTCTTCTGTCAGTTTTTATACAAGTGCTCCTGAGGCCCATCATTCACTGGTGGAGGGGGTGGATGCATTAGTGTGTGTAATCATAAACCATGACAGCATATATAAACAAGTGCATTCACTTTGCAGATGAGGCGACAGCGCCGCCGACTCTCCTCCCGTGCTAATGTTTGCTCTGTGCGGCTGATTGATGACACGTTGATCTGCAGCCGCTCATCAGCCCGAATATGACGAGCGTCACGTTCGCGGCGGCTCGGGTAAATAAAGCAGAGCCGAGCTGTCACCGCTGCTCCGATAGCATCGTTCAATATGCTGCAGGGCGGAGGCTGATTCCAGCTCATTTCAGTCAGAGCAGAGACACTTTCAAAATGATGAAGCACCGGCACGAACAAATACTGGGGCCGGACTGAAGATGATCGTAATGAAGTCTGAGCCACTTTCAGACGGAGGAGAGATGTGGAGTTTTAGTGACGATCGCATGTGATGGATGTTTTCAGACTCTTCCTCCTGAAGCTCAACGTCAGGTGTGACGATTCCTCAGACCAGCAGAGGTGTTCTGCTTGTCTGGGTCATGACTCTCCTTGTTTCTAATACAGAAGGCCAACCATGATATGAAAAACATAAAAATAATAACTCTCCGAAAGATGTCTCTGTGTGTGTGCATTGGGGGCCCAGCAGACAGTAATTTGATCATTACGACGTCTCCAGGGTTTTTTCCAGCTATCGCTGATTTACTCAAGGACAAGAGAAACTGAGAAAGAGTTGTATGTGCTCCCCCCTGGAGGAGGAGGCGTCTCTCTAATTCGGTAAGAAGCAGGATGACCCAGGAGCCGCTGGAGTGGGCCCCCGGATGAGATGAGCTGTGACGGCTCCGTGACGTGAGCACATCCACACGGGATGGATGTGAACATAACATGAGGAGCAGGTTGATCCGTGGTCTCTTGCTCCGGCTTCAGCGCGTGGATGACTTTGGGTCAACTCTCAAAGAATTGTTGAGGGCAGATGCATGTCAGATGCATCAGCAAAGAGATAAGACACAATATCCTGGAAACTAAAATTCCTGGGCCTGATACCAAGAAGCCAGAGTGTGTGTGTGTATGTGTGTGTGGGTTGACCAAGAGGTGCATGTCTGAGCAAGGCTGTACTTTGATTAAGACCAATAAGCTCTGACAGTAAACTTTGTCCCTCGGCGTTTCCCTGCATCTTCCGCCGAGCACAGGCGAGTTCTCGGGCCCCTCAGGCTCCTGCAGGCACAGAGAAGAAACGCACCCTTGGCCGAGCACTGATTAGTATTTGACGACGGCCCTCTCGGCGGCAGCGGCGGCGACGGGGGCGGGGTATGATTGGCTGACCTAGTTTGGCTCGCGTGGCCCCCGCCGCAGACGTGCGTTCCTCTGTTTTTCAGAAATCTTGGAGCGAGACGGCCGCGGTGCCCAAACACTTGGAGGGGAGGGGTGCAGTGGACGGCGGTCAGTGTGAGGTCATCACGGCATCACGATCGCAGGTGCTCTCTGTTTGTTTCGGAGTTCATGGAAAAACAGGAAGTGCATATGATCAAATCCCTGTGAGGACAGCAGCTCTGCTCACCGCTCGGTGTCGACAGAGCTTACAGGCTGAAATATGGTTTTCCTTCAATAAGAATAAAGTTTTAAGAAGCAGAATTTTTCCTGCCTCAGGACTTCAATAAACAATCCTTAATAAATATTTATCATGGGTTATGTCGACTGTGATTTGTACTTTAGTTGTGAAATGTAAAGTCTTAAATCTTCAGGTTGCGTGGACGGACTGTTTGATATAAATCTCTTTCCTCCAGCTTCCAGCTTGCTCTCAGAGGAGCCGAAACCTCGGCTGTGTCGGGGCAGGAAGTTAAAATATAGAGCAGCGACATCATTAACAGTCACAGAGGCAGGGAATCTGACGCAGTGCATCCAGGGACCAAACTACAGCTAAATAAATATGAGCCACAGGCTTGTTGGCCTTTATTTTATAAATGTCTCTCTGAACGTCTCTGAAAGGACAAAATACATGATGAGATCAGTATTTATTTGCCATTAGATGCTTTAAGGCCAAGGACTGTCGTATTTTTAAGAGTTGATTTTAAAGATTGAGTTTATTGAAGGACTTGTTGTGTTTTGATGTTTGTCTCCTTCGTCCTGGCGGAATCAAGAATGTCAGGAAAATGTCAGACACGGGACGGACGAGACGGAGACGAGTGAAATGATCCGAGCGCAGGTCAGAGTTAAACAGCTGCTGAATGTTTGAACAGCGGGCCTCATGTTGTGACATCACAGAGCGCCGTGGTCGTGACTCCGTGCCCCTCGCACACGGGCCCGATGCGAACGTGTGTGAACGCCTCATCGGCTCTGATACGATTGCTTCTGTTTGAGTTGTTTTCCCCGTCATTGGTTTCTGAGCTCGTCCTGGATGCACGCCAGAGGACTTCCCTCCCCTGTTGGCTTCTGGGTAACCTTCCGGCCGCGGGGGGAAAGCTGGCCTCTGATTGGTCCTCGCTGGGTCTGTGGGAATGTTTCGTGTAAATAAATTATTTCTGATATTGCTGCTGTCATGTTGCGTTTTCTGCTGAGTGCATGTTAATGGATTTCTTTCATTCTTGTCTTATTATAATTTATCTGGAAATGTGTTGCATTGACATAAAAGTACATTTTCAGACTGAACTATTCACGTTATACACTTATACATTTTCACGACTTCAACAAAATTTAAATATCTATATAAAACAAATTAATCTTTTAAACCAGAACTTAGTTTGTTTGGAGCAAAAAGCATGTCGTGAGCAGTTGAGGTAAATATAGAATATAATGACACAGTATGAAATGCTGTATGAATAATAGAAGCATATGTTTTCTTTAGATTATTTCAGGAGCAGGGGCAGGGGATGTTGGGGGGGCGCGGGTCGAGCTCGGGTCGTGACTCCTGCTTCACATTCAAATTCACCTGTATACAGAACCTAATGGTTCCGGATTTGGATCCGAGCTCTTTGCTCTCAGCTGGGTTTTGTTGTCAAAGCGTTTCCACCCGGTCGACAGTCGTGTTTATTCACAATCGTACAAACTCGGCACAACAGTGAATTAATGTGGGCCATCCTCTCATCATATTTACCCAGGCTGTGTTTGCTAACAGTGCTCTGCTAACCACACGCACACACACACACACACACACACTCATTCCCTGCTGAATCAGTCAGTCGGATCAGACGCTGCAACAACAAAACGCATCGAGACGGAAACAAACACGTCCACTGTGACTGTCCTGATAGAGTCTCTGCAGCTGTGAGTCCGCTGGAGGACCGCAGCCGTCCACGTCACTTATCCTCAACCTCTGAAGGTTTGATTCCGCTCCTCTGATCCTGTGGAGAAGTTGTGTCCGTGCCTTTAGACTTTTATTTTGACATTTTTTAGTGTTTAGCGACATGTCTGTCCCACATTCCTCAGTTAAGGGGAAACTTAAAGTCAAAGTTATATAATAATAATAAAAAAAGATTTACTGTAAAAACTTATAACAACTTCACTACAAAACCATGATGCATGTTTAACTGTGTTTTTTACATCACTGCACCCAGCAGCTTGTGATCAGCCCAACACGCCCCCTCGGTCGCACAGCCCACCTCCCTCGCAGCAGGTCACAGTGAGAACGCGTCAGGCCTCCTGCCTCACTCGCCGCCGCCGTCTCTCCACTCTGCCATGCCGCCATTAACCCGATCGGCGACCTGGAAAACAGCGGAGAGCGGGATGTCGGGGGGGGGGGGGGCCCCAGGGGGGGGGGCACCACAGGGAGCCGGGGGGGGACCTCAGCACCCTGGGGATTCTGTTTCCGGTCTCTTTCCCCTCAACGCCTCCCGGTCGCATTCCCGGGCCCAATCACAGGCTCCTGAATAATTCAACATGCTCATCAGATGTAATCTGATTATTCACATATGAATAATGAAGGAGCAGAGTGGCGGACATTTCCATATTCTCCTCTGTCTCTGAGCCAAAAGACGATGAGGACGGACAGACAAGTGTGGACACCACAGTCCATCGGGTGGACACTTGGTCTGAGGCTGTTTCCTGTTGAGCTCCAATGAAGCAGCATTTCAGTCAGTGATGTTCGTCAAACATCTGGAAGTTGATGGATTCACAGTCAGAAACAGCCGCATGGAACAATCATGTCAGGTCAATATTCCATCACAAACACCTGTATCCATGCAGCATCATGACACATGTCCAGACTCACAGTAGATGGCTTCATCTTTACTTTCTGTGTCAATCATGCTAAGCCACACCTCTGCCCAGGAAATGCAGCCAGTTTGTGTGTGTTAGTGTGTGTGTGTGTGTGTCTTTTCTTAGTTACAGCCACCACTCGGCCTCCAGGGTCCCCGAGTCCCTGATGATGAAGCCATCCATTATTTACTGAGTAGTCCAGCAGACAGCACAAAAAAAAAAAAAAAAAGAAAATCAATTATTTCAATGGAAATAATTCAGATGCTGCTTTGAATGTTAATGAGGCAGTGGAGGTGGAGACCTGGGGAGAATGCAGAAAAGAGACGAGGAAGGAGACGGACAGAGGCTCCGGGAGCCCACAGGGGACCATTGTATAGAATTCAATATTAGATATCATCATGGTCCCCCACCTGTTGACGCCTGTTGAGTTTTCTGACTGTAAATAAAGAAATAAAGAATTCTGAAGTTCAAGCCTTTAACCAACCTGTCAACAGCTGTTAAAATTAAAACTGCTCTAAATAAAATCCTTCACAATAAGAACTATAAGTGAGACTAAAGGAGATTTCTATGGTTTCATCTTTATAAAAAAACAGTGTTGTGATTAATTCATGGATGAAAGTGATATATTTCCCGTGCACAGGTGAACGCCCTCTTCCTGGACTCTCTTCTAACTTCAGTCTTCGGGTTCTGATGGCCTACTTCAATTTTCCTTTCTCTGGAAGCTCTTCAGCACGACCTACACATGTAGATTCTGCTGAAAGCTGCGGCTGAATAGACGTCGTCTCAAAGAGCCATGAAACACTTAATGGTTCTGGATGTTGCTCGGTTACACGAACCCGTGTTTTCTCTGCTCGGCTGTGAGCGCATTAAAAGGACGACGTCGGAGAATGAGCCTCCCCCTGACCTCGCCTCGCCTTCAGATTGAGGGAGCACGAGGTTGTCATGTTAATGAATGTGAAGGTCTGTGGTGTCTCTCCTCAGTCTGCC